>CM022679.1:12361914-12436914 GCA_012295275.1 Chrysomallon squamiferum
CAACATCCTAGTTCTAATTTAACTTGTCTTTCATACTCAACCCCATTTCAAAACCGTTATATTTAAAATAATGTTTGTGAAAAACGTGACCATTTTGCGCACACAGACACACACATATAGATGCATACATATATATATAATGATATATACATACACATTCAAATACATTTATATACATACATATGTGCACACGCACGCACACACACGCACACACACATACACATATATAGGTGTGTGTGTGTGTGTGTATATATATATATATATATATAAATATATATATATATACACATGTGTGCCTATCTATGTACGAATATGTTTTTCATTGGTCTATATGTCTGCCTACCTATATTCCTGTATGGTATCAACGTAAGTTTAAAAGCTGATAACTATAAAGCTCCCGTCTTTATTAATATTTCCTAAGCATAAGCTAAACTATAATGACTAGTGACGTCATAAACGTTTTACGTCATTTGTTATTCCTGTTACAGGTTTCCAAATCCTTGTTTCCAATGTTCATTTTTTACGGAATTGAGAAAGGTAAGCCAGTTAAATCAATTAGCTGTATACTAAAGAAGACCCATTTGTCTGCATGATATCTTTTATACATTAAGTATGAATTTTGACTCTCTCTCTCTCTCTCTCTCTCTCTCTCTCTCTCTCTCTCTCTCTCTCTCTCTCTCTCTCTCTCTCTCTCTCTCTCTCTCTCTCACACCCACACACACACACACAGACGCAGAGACAGACAGAGAGACAACCATCTCTTACAATAATTCATAAAATTTACTCAAAAAAATAAAATAAAATAAAATAAATAAATAATAATAATAATAATAATAATAATAATAATAATAATAATAATAATAAATAATAATTCCTATTCTTCAACTTGAAAATAAATAGAGGCCAATTGTTGTTTATTTAATTTTAAGAATTTCCCAGATATAATATCAGCGGAAATTTAGCCAATTTCATAATTGATATTCAGGAAAAGTGTTTGTTTTCATTTTATCTAGAACAACAACTGATCGCCATGGAGAACTCCAGTGATCCACATACTTCCAGTAAGAATTATTTATTTTAATTATCTATTTATTTAGTTTGTTAGTTAGTTATTTAGTTATTTATTTAGTTATTTTTGAGAGATACATAAATACATAGAAACTGATGAGATGATTAGTTTGTGTTTACCAACCACTAATGCAGTTGTCTACATATTGATATTAGTTTACATTATCATTACACAGAAAAATTTCGTTTACCTCGTTTTTAAACAATTTCATGCAATTTCTCAAGGTAGCGATGAACCGAGAGATGTAAGAATAATCATAATTGGTAAGACAGGATCTGGTAAGAGCTCTATGGGTAACAGTATTCTGGGATGTAAGAAATTCGACAGCAGTCTGTTTGGCAGCAGCAAAACTGCTCAGTGTTCGTACGGATCACTTCTGATTGATCGCACAGTCGTGAGAGTCGTAGACACTCCTGGATTCTTCTGCACTAACAAAAGTAAAGAAGAACTCACGAACGAAGTTACGAGAGGGATGCGACTTGTAGCGCCAGGACCCAATGCTTTTCTCTTCACTTTTCCCATCGGCAGTCGATGGACGGAAGAAGAAGAAGCCACACTCGAAAGAGCCTACGAACTGTTCGGAAAAGAAATGAAGAAGTTCTGCATTCTGGTGTTCACAAAAAGCGACGAACTACGACTGAGTGGTTTGACCGAACGTCAGTATTTGTCAGAACAGAAGCAGATGAAAAATGTAATTAAAGAATTTGGTGAAAGGGTATTATTTTTCGACAATCGCACCACCGTTGATCGTTTGAGGATTGCTCAGGTACATAAATTATTGGTCATGGTTATGGATATTTATCGCAAAAACGGCTTCTACACTTCTGAAACGTTTGCTACAGCGGAAGAGGAAATGCTGCGTTTAGATGAAGTATACCTGCAAAAATACGAAAAGGAGATAAGTAGTGAAAAGGCAAAAGCTAAAACAAACGAGGAACGTGATTTACTTGACAAGACTTGGAGGCAAAGAGCTCGTGAAAATTCCTGTCAGAACATTATAAGAGGTGTTGGCTTTTCGACGCCTGTAAAATTAGCCATTGCTGCTGGAGCAGTGGGGATTTTTGCTGCAGCTATTCTGCTGGGACCTAGACCCGCTGGATTAGCTTTTTTTGGAGTTAACATCGTGAGAAAGGTTTCAGAAACAGGGGCAAAAGGTGTTATGAATGTAGGTGTTGCATCAGCTAAATTTGCAGGTAATGCTCTTGCTGTAACGGGAAAATCTGTGGTAATGGCGGGTGCAGCGACAGGGAAAGCTATTGTAAGGGTTGGTGCTGCAACTGGGCAAGCTATTGCTAGGGCGGACCCCGACACCGTAGACGTCATTGTAAGAAGAGGTGTTCGTGTAGTGAAGACGTTTCTGACTTCGGATGTCGATCGTGAATCAGAGGATCGCAGGAAAATATCTGACGACGAAGGATCAAGGGCAAAGCTTGCTATAACGGAGACCGGTTATTCAGAGAGGTCTGGGTCAGTATCTGATACACAAGGCAGTGAACGTCGAGACAATGTGCAGACAACATCTAATGGAAGAAACACACAAAACAAAAACAAAGAAATCACGACGGAAATTGCAACGACGTCTGGTTATGCCACAAATACTGAACATCGAGGCTTGCAGACAGAGTCTGAAGTAAACAGCAAACAAGACGACGATAATGAACCTACTCTGGGACTGGCAGATGTACACGTTCCTGTAAAGTCTTCTGATTCTTCTTTGGATTTAGATATTTCGCAGTGGCCAGAAGAGTCTAAAAAAACGTCATCAAATGAAAGTAAAAGACATAACGAAAACAAAGACAAGTCGCTGATGCTGCAGCCGTTACGGCCGACCCAGCAACGTTAATTATACATCTGTGTCTACCACAACGTTCAAAAAGTATCAGACAATTACAAGGGAAAATAACAGAGCAAAAAAAAAAAAAATGTATATATAACTTTTCACAGAACGAAAAAAGTAAAAAGTATTAATTTTGTTTTCCTAATATCAAGTTATTATTTCACTTTTATATAATGCAAATCACTATTTGAAATATTGTTCCGGTTCTATCTCTTTAAGTATTTGTACTATTTATAATTCTTTCTATACTATCTGAAATGGTTTGATGTAAATATGTTTACTTAGCTTGCAGTATTTTATAGGGTTTTTTAAAAAAAATTATTTTATTTTATTATTATTATTATTATTTTTTTTTTTAATAGAAGATTGTTATTTAGAAGTATAATAGAAATAAACAGATTTATAATTTTTTAAAACTGCGTTCAGGGGTATTTGTTTGTTAGACACAGTCTATATGCTGAAATTACTGATAATATATACAAAAAAAAGGTTTAGATTTTGATAAAGATTGTACAAAAGTAGTGATAAAACTAGGATAAGACAAAATAGAAAAGAAGAAGAAAAATAAATATACAACTGAAAATTAATATTAAAATTATATCACCAGTATTAACTTATTAACACATCTATTGCATTCATATTATTTGTTTGTTTACATGTTGGTTTGTTGGATGGCTGGTTGCTTTATTTTATTTTATTTATTTATTTATTTATTTATTTATTTATTTATTTATTTATTATTATTATTATTATTATTATTATTATTATTATTATTATTATTATTATTATTTTGACCATTTTTCCAGATTAAAATTAAATTTATAATAATTAAGAGTACGCAGTACACACAAATTAATCTTTATGTTCTTGAAGATGAATCTTTCAAAAGATATTGGTTTAAAGGAACATTGCACGTTAACCTATTTTCTGATCAAAGAAAGCAGGAACTGTGACCGCTTATAATAGATAGCCTGGTCGAAGGGGAGATAATCAATAAAAATGTGAAATGTGGCATATTATAAAACATGGTTATCTTTAAGTAAACAAAGAGTTAAAATAAATCCAGAAATACATTTGACAGAAAATCTCTTTAATTTATAGCAGAATTGTTTGCAGTATATAATTTCTTAAGCAGGTCTGTGTAAAACAAAATTTAAAATAAGAGAAACAGCCAAAAGCGAATTGTATGTATCGTGTGAATTACGAAGGTAGAAGACAACATGATTATAGAAAAATATACCTCAAAAGAGAATATATACAAATATACAGAGAGAGAGAGAGAGAGAGAGAGAGAGAGAGAGAGAGAGAGAGAGAGAGAGAGAGAGAGAGAGAAAGAGAGTTCATCGCATATCAACAACATTTTATTATTAAAGTTAATATTGATACATGTCATTACTAGCTAGCATAAATGTCTCATTTATAATAACCAAATTTACTAAAACATCGATCAAACTGAAACGTACCAGCTTCAAAATATTCCCATTAAATAATTATATGTACAAGTGTATGTGTGCGATCTTTTGAAATGGTTAATATATAAATATAATATTATATTTCCATTAGTTCTATGATCTGATTAACATACATATAAAAATCAGTGCTGAGGGAAAAATTATGGTTGAAATCTGATTAATCCATCTAAGTAATTAAGGTATTATGTTACACTTTGAAATCTAATTAATATATATATAATATAAGGATACAAACGTATATTATTACATATAGTGTCAGTGATTGTGTGCGAGCGTGTGTATGTATGTGTGTTTGTGTATGTCTTTGTGTGTGTTTGTGTTTCTAGATATAGAGTTAAGCTTCCATTTAACAGACTAAAACATATGTGGTGTGTGTGTGTGTGTATTATGTATGTATGTATATATACACACACATTTATACGAAGTAAAATTATTTAGTCTTTTGTCACATATGTAAAAAGATCAGTCGTAAATAAACAGCAGAACGTTTCTGTTCACAGTGTTTAAGTCTCGGTTCAGCAGTTCCAGTATCTGACATGTTTTACTTAAGGAATGTGAAATAGCTTGATACTAGCATTTCCGAAGGAGAGCATATTTGAAACAGCCATCGTATTTCCTTTTACTGATATACAACACGGCGATTTAATACCAGCCTCGGAATTTAAAATTTCATCCACCGTTTCATGACCTATATCGACTCTGAGGATGTTGTTCATCTTAGAGTCAGCTACGTAAACGAGGCCGTTGACATGACATGCGATGGTGCACGAATCCGACATTCTGTCCAGGCTGATGGACTTGTTGTATTTTGTATCACAGTTGAATACAACAAGTTTCTTCGCGATGTTGTCGAATACTATAATTTCCCCATCAGGACCTACAGTAATAGAAGCAGCATTCTGGAATGTACCATCTGCATTTTTGGCTTTTCCACTGATATTGAAAGGTCTTCGCCACTGAGCATCAAATCCAGTTACTGTGTTCTTCTCTGCATCTGAAATGATGATTTCTTCTTTCGAATTGAATACTATGGCCTGAATGCAAGACTTGGATCTGCTGTAGCTGTGTCTGTGAGTCAAACAAGTGGCTTCTCTCTCGGGCTGCAGATCGTGAAGGGACAGAATATTCAGATTATCATCTTCTTTCAGTGCTACTCCGCATTTATCTTTAGCGGAAACGGCAAAAGCTGAAATATTTCTTCGTCTATGGTAAATAACCTGCTGGTCGTCTGTTGATCGGCTGAGAACTACTTGTCCCAAACCATGAGCATTGAAGGCGCATATGACGACTCCGTCTCTCGTTGTTCCAACTCCAACCATGGTTAAAGTAGTTCCATCTATTGCACTTGTTACGAGATGCTCCGCTACCTCTTGCGGTGTTGATCTGTAAACCTCTTTGATTCGTGTAACTGAAATTTCGCTGTTGTTTGAGGATGCTTCTTCACTGTCAGATAAATCGTCTGCGTAGGGAATCGGTCCACGGTCATCGTTGTTGTAATCAGGAATGGTTAGGCGAGGATTGATGGACCCGACTGGCAACCAGTCTGAAGCTTTTTGGAAACAGTAATCGTCCAGTCGAATGGATTCGTGAAATACGCAATTATTTGCTGATAACTTCTTACGTTCTCGCAGTCGTTTCACCAGACTGTCGCCAGACGCCTGGAAAAGATTGCCATTTCTAAGAGACGACAGAGTCTCTCTAGCCTCATTAAGAGAAACAGCCACGGCCTCAAACTTGAACTTGGTTGAAGCTTTAGTATCTTTCAAGTGTCTCATATTTTGATCATGTCGATAACTTAACTGATTTAAAGTTTCTTCTTCAGATTTGGATATCCATTTACGATAGGCCTCTGCTTGTTCTTTAATCTTACTCTTTTCTGCATGATATTTGTTTTTTTCTTTATCCAAAAGCGAGTCAATTTCAGATAAAAAGCCCCGGACACGTCCATGATTTTCTTCAAGTTTTTTAATGCGGTCATTTGTTTCCTTAATGAAGGAGTCACTGGCTTCTTCGGCAGGTACAACTTTATGAGATGTTTTGTTAGCGTGGTGTTTGGTTGCACACAGAGGACACGTGGGTTCTAAACACTTTGTACAAAAATGTGAAACGCGTTGGTTCTGATGAATAGGACATTTTATGGTGTTTGCCTTCCTCACAACTGAAGAGATGACGTGACTGGGAAATAAAACGCCGTGTACCTTCGCACATTCTTGGCACAAGTCCGCACAACACTGACCGCACCGTCTTGCCTCAGTGATTGTTTTCTCGCAAACATCACAGCAAAATTTTTTCAGCATAAGTTCCACTTCGTAAAAAGCTGTTTTAGCCTGATTGGCCATAAAGACAGGAGGGTATTCTTGCACTCCTAATTTTGGAACGTCACAGACTTTAGAACAAACAGGACATGTCAGTGTCGTAGATCTTGACGCGAATGCGATCTGGAATTTGTGTTGTAGAGGTACAATGCATTGCAGGCAAAATGTGTGTCCACAAGGAATCAGTTTTGGTTCTTTGAATTCCTGTTTACAGACTGGACAGTGTCGTAAATCATCAAAATGCTTTAGGATATTTCTAGACATCTTCTATTTCTTCCACTATTTCGTTAACCAGTTTCTAAACTATTCTGAATATGTTTCCAGTGTCACAACTCTGAAAAATATAATGAATGTATATATATATATATATATATATATAAAACATTTCTGTGTAAAGGTGCATGGTCTCGAACGAAATAAATACATACATGAATACATGCATACATGAATACAGGCCAAAACTAGCTCAATCTACTGTCGGTGATGGTTAAATGGAAGGTTAACTCTATACGTAGAGACACAAACACACACACACACTGTGACACACACAGACACACACACACATATATATTTTGTTAAAGATATATATATCTACATACATATATAAATGAATGCATGAATACATCAAAACATCCATCCAGCCATCCACACATATTAAAAGCTTTTGTTAGAGAAATTCTTATTTACAATGATGCAGTCATTATACTAGATGACCTAGATCTGAGACAATCTTCGTTTTGCATCGCTATTAATTCTGATCGTCCTGCGGTGAAACAGGATCGACAGAATCCATAGAAAATAATGAAAATAATTGTGTTTCTTTGTTTTCTTTATAAAACAACTTAAAACCGGAAAAATCGCAACACAAATCGACAAACAGAAATTAACTTTTGGGAAATATCTGCGCATTCGTTGGGGATGCAATATGTCGTGACTCTGTAATAAACGATTTTTAAAAATAGCCCTGTTATATCTTACAAAGAAGTGTATCATGTTACGATGAAAGATAAAGTTATGAAAAGAAGATCCGGTTGTAGATAGATATATAATGCACAAAACATGCACATACAATACAGCTTGCATTACACACACATACACACACATAAACACATAAATACATACATCCGTACATACATATATCTCTCTCTCTCTCTCTGTGTGTGTATATATATATATATATATAGAGGAGAGAGAGAGAGAGAGAGAGAGAGAGAGAGAGAGAGAGAGAGAGAGAGAGAGAGAGAGAGAGAGAGAGAGAGAGAGAGAGTGTGTGTGTGTGTGTATGTGTGGGTGTGCTTGGTAAGAGTGTGCGCAAAAGATCTTTATCAGCTAAATCAGTCAAAGTTTAATAGTTTTAAATAAGTCTGATGTATTATTATTACTATCTAAAGTACCACCTTCAATATTTAACAGAGTATGTATATGTGTGATCCTGTGAAATAACTGCATACGTAGAAACACACACACACACACACACATACATATATATATATACATACATACATATACACCTAGATATATAAATACATACATGAATGCATGTATAAATACATACATACATACATATAAACAGAGAGAGAAAGAGAAAGAGAGTATATATGTGTGTGCTTGGTAAGAGCGTGTGTTAAAGATCTTTCACAGCAAAATCAGTCAAAGTTTAATAGTTTTAAATAAGTCTGACGTATGATTATTATTATCTAAAGTACCACCTTCAGAATTTAACAGAGCATGTATATGTGTGATCCTGTGAAATGACTGTATACGTAGAAACACACACACTCTCACACACATACACACATACATACATACATATACATACATATATGAGACAATCTTCGTTTTGCATCGCTATTAATTCTGATCGTCCTGCGGTGAAACAGGGTCGACAGAATCCATAGAAAATAATGAAAATAATTGTGTTTCTTTGTTTTCTTTATAAAACAAAATAAAACCGGAAAAATTGCAACACAAATCGACAAACAGAAATTAGCTTTCGGGGAATATCCGAATGTACTGCGCATTCGTTGGGGATGCAATATGTCGTGACTGTGTAATAAACGACTTTTAAAAATAGCTCAATAACATCTTACTAAGCAGTTTTATCTATGTGAAGTGTATCATGTGACGATAAAAGATAAGATTATGAAAAGAAGACCCGGCTGTAGATAGATATATAATGCAAAAACACACACATAAAATACAGCTCGCATTACACACACACAGACACACACACACACACATACATACAAACATACATATATCTATCTCTCTCTGTGTGAATATATACAGAGAGAGAGAGAGAGAGAGAGAGAGAGAGAGAGAGAGAGAGAGAGAGAGAGAGAGAGAGAGAGAGAGAGAGAGAGAGTGTGTGTGTGTGTGTGTGTGCTCGGTGTGTGTGTGTTAAAGATCTTTCACAGCTAAATGAGTCAAAGTTTAATAGTTTTATTATTTATTATTATCACTATCTAAAGTACCACCTTCAGAATTTAACAGAGAATGTATATGTGTGATCCTGTGAAATGACTGTATATGTACAAACACACACAGATATACATACATTATATATACATACATACATATACACATAGATAGATAAATGCATGCATGCATATACCAATACATCAATGTTACAAAAATCTAGCATTATAATGGATGACCTATATAGGAGACACATATGCATGAATCCATGCACATATACACACATAGATCAATATTTACATAGAAATATGCGAACAAACACGCCTACAAACATATACGTACCTACATATTTGCATACAAACCTATCCACTCGACCTTTCATGTAATGAATCCCTATTAAAAATATTCTCGAATCTAGGGAAATTCCACCCGTAAGTTAGCGAAACGCGCCATGTGTGGATTTATCTTTAGATATAAAACATTGTTCTTATTGTTTGTGCTTTGTCAGGTCCACTGTATGATCAGGGCAAAACAAACATACATACATTCATATACATACATACATACATACATACATACATACATAAATACATGCATTCCAACATCCACCCATACATATAACGGTAACATCAGCCGCCTTCGCAGTGCGGGCGAATAGGTGCCGGGTTTGTGACGTTGTGTTTAGACTCGAATATTATCTATGTGCAGAATCTATTCAGACGTACATAAGACAGAGAATAAGAAAAAATACTAAACCACATGCATTCATATATATATATATATATATATACCCACATAGATGCATAAATGCATGCATGTATGCCTACATCAATCCATTCATTCATCCGCCCTCACATATTAAAAGTTTTTGTTAAAGATAATATTACTTACAAATTACTGCCACTATACTGGATGACCTACGTAGGAGAAAATCTTCGTTTTGCATCGGTGTTAATTCTGATCGTTCTATGGTGAAGCGGGACTGACAGAATCCAGAGAAGATAATCAAAATGATTATATTGTTACTTTGTTTTCTTTATAAAATATATCTAATCCACAAAACCCCAGCTAAAAAAAACTGTTGCTGGGAATATCCGAATGTTCTGCGCATGCGTTGGGTATGAAAAAAATGTTGCTGGGAATATCCGAATGTTCTGCGCATGCGTTGGGTATGAAAAGAAAATGGACTTATATATATATAAAGATCTTTCACAGCTAAATCAGTAAAATTTTAATAGTTAAATAAGTCTTACGTATTATTATTACTATCTAGTATAAATGTCTGATTTATAATTAGATACCAATAGAGAAGCACCACCTTCAGAAGTTAACAGAGCTTGTATATGTGTGATCCTGTGATATTGTATATTCGTAAAAACACACACACACTTACATACACACACATACACATTCACAGACACACACACACACACACATATATAATATATATATATATATATATATATATATATATATATATATATATATATATACATAGATACATACATATACACGTAGATATATAAATGCTTGCATTCATATATCAATACATCATCCTTCCAAGCTTATTGAAATCTACCATTATATCGGATGACCTGCATAGGAGACATACATGCTTGAATATATGCATATATACTCAGATAGATCAATATTTACATAGAAATATATTCGTACAAACATATACGTACCTACATACTTACATACCAAAATGTCCACTCGACCCCCTAATAGAAATATAAAAATATTCTGGAATCTAGCGAAATTCCGCGCAATGTGTGGATTTATCTCTAGATAAATAACATTATTCTTATTTTGTGTGCACTGTCAGTGGCGCCATTGTACTATAAGAGCAAAATAAGCTTAATCAGGATTAGTAAAAACTGTTAAAAGTTAAAATAAATTTAGTTCTGTACATTATTAGTATTAATATTTGTGCTATTTCTAACAAAGATGCGTACTTTTGATTTTTCGGACAATTTTCCCCTCCTTTGTAGTCTGTTAAATGGATGCTTGTCTGTACGTAGACAAACACAGACACAGATACACACACACACACACACACACACACACACACACACACATACACATACACACACACAAAACACACACACATACTTAGATACACATATACACAAACATATAAACAGATATAAATGAATGCATGCATACACCAAAACTTCCATCTATCCGTTCATGCATATTAAAAGCTAATGTTACTTACAAAAATGCGGATATTATATTGGACGACCTTCACTGGAGACAATCTTCTTTTTGCATCGCCATCCGTTAATTCTTATCGTTTTGTGGTGACAGAATCCACAGAAAATAATGAAAACATTTGTGTTACTGACTTTGTGTTCTTTATAAAACAAAAGAAACACCGGACAAATAATCAAACAGAGCGTTGCTGTTGGGGAATACCCGAATATTCCACGCATGCGTTGGGTATACCTCACGTCGTGTTGATGTAACTAATGATTTTTAAAAATAGCATGTTGCGAAACTGGTTTATCTAAAAGTGCTCGTATTCATGTTACGATAAAAATAATGGTATGAAAACAAGATGGATTTGGTCGATCGAAAACCTGTTGCAGAGACATATAATACAGAAAGATACACACGCATATATATATATATATATATATATATATATATATATATGTATGTATGTTTATATGTATAATCTGTGAATATGGGTGTGTTTGTGTATATATATATACTGACATACACGCATACAGAGACAGAGAAAGAGACAGACAGAGAGAGAGAGAGAGAGAGAGAGAGAGAGAGAGAGAGAGAGAGAGAGAGAGAGAGATGGCTGGCTTTTGTTGAAAATATAATGTGAAAAATGTTTTAATTATATTTAAACGTATATAAATAAAAGTGTTGAGTCATATTATCTTATTAATAGCTTTATAATTATATTAGAGCATTCATTTTAATTTTTTTCTTATTATTTCTTTCTTATTAGAATTTCCATTTTTGATTTATCGGGAGCAGCAGAATAATGACAATCGCATGAACAAAATAACAGGAACAAATCCGAAACACAACAATAACAATAATTCCGAAGTCTACTTAAATACGAGATATGTTTACTCCTTCAAAATTTGTTCTTATTGGACACTCTTCAGTTATTTCCCTTGCATTGCAACGTTTTCTTATTTATTTATTTATTATTTGTTTGGTTGTTTGTTTGTTGGTTTAGTAGTTGACAAATACGTTTGAATATGCTACTTAAAATTATTCAAGATTTTTACGTAACAGAGATATAATTATCATTATGAATCTATATTTTCCAAAACATAGCTAGCTGTATATTATGCTGCTATAAGAAATGAATCCAAGATATCTGAAATAGGGACGCAGTTATTATTGAGGATAAAGATCTCTCTCTCTCTCTCTCTCTCTCTCTCTCTCTCTCTCTCTCTCTCTCTCTCTCTCTCTCTCTCTCTCTATATATATATATATATATATATATATATATATATATATACACATATAGATAGATAGGTAGTAGGTAAATAGACAGATATAGAAATAGATGCATAAATGAGAAATAAGAAAAAGTATAGAAAAAACCCACAAAAGAACGAGAAGAGAAATGAAGAAGAAGAATATCGTGCAACAGATCGGGGAAATCTTCTGGATGCAGGTCAGTCTAAGTCCATTCCTGTCTTCAAATGTTGGTGCTGGTCATTTGTCTTCACCTGCACAACGACGGCAGATTGATTTTATCTCACATTTATCAAGCCTTCCATTCAAGATTCCATTAAGTAAGTTTTGTGCCCTACGTTAGAGCTAAGCCATGATTGTTCTATGGCGTTATACATATTTTATTTAACACATTTTTAATTTACGTTCTGTGGATTATTAAGTATCATGTAAACAAAGAGAGAAACAAGTACAATAAAAAAAATTCTCACCATTTCTAGGGCAGCACCGCAGTACATTAGAAACCAACACGTCAACCAGCGTACACACGACTTCGCGACCATACCTGACTTTTAAACAATATCTCTGCGTAAAATATCCATTAACATGACACCGGTAAGAATGATTTAAACAGCATGAATTAAACAGCTCGGTCCCCTCCACTACTGTTGTTTCTGTTTTACAAAACAAAGTCGAATTAACTGCGTACCGTTATACCTGAACACATGCAGCTTATCAATGCGTCTCTCGACAGAAGTTTCTTTCATAAGAAAAAGAAAGATATGTAAATAAAATAACACTATTTTCTAAAACCGTCTAAGATCACGCAGGAATTTTGTGTGCGAACTACTTCGGAAATAATAGGCTAAATTGTTATGGAAAATACATATTTCTGAAAAGTTGGAACGTGCTAGGTTAATGGACAATGTTTGTACGAGAATAAACAAACAATAGAAAAAGAAAGCCAAAAAAACAACAAAAAAACAAAAACAAACAAAAATAAATAATAATAATAATAATAATAATAATAATGTATAACGTGTGTGTATGTGTAATTAAAAATTAAATGGAAAAAAAAAAAACACGATTTAATAAATAAATAAAAAAATAAATAATTAAAGAACTAATAATAACAACAAACAAATTAAGAAAATTCTGAAGAAGTCATAGTTTCTGTAGTAGCAGTTTTAGTGTATATGACAATATATACCATGGCCTTTGTTATACCAGTCGTGGAATAGCAACTTGAACTACTACTATTACTACTACTACTACTACTACTACTACTACTACTACTACTACTACTACTTACTACTACTACTACTACTGCTGCTGCTGTTGCTACTACTATTATTACCATTATTCCAGCTGGTTTTAATATTATTCCTATTATTACAGGTGTGTGTGTGTGTGTGTATATGTGTGTGTATATATATATATATATATATACCTGTGTGCCTATCTATGTACGAATATGTTTTTCTTGGTCTATATGTCTGCCTACCTATATTCCTGTATGGTATTAACGTAAGTTTAAAAGCTGATAACATTAAAGATCCCGTCTTTATTAATATTTCCTCAGCATAAGCTAAACTATAATGACTAGTGACGTCATAAACGTTTTACATCATTTGTTATTCCTGTTACAGGTTTCCAAATCCTTGTTTCCAATGTTCATTTTTTACCGAATTGAGAAAGGTAAGCCAGTTAAATCAATTAGCTGTGTACTAAAGAAGACCCATTTGTCTGCATGATATCTTTGAATTTTTACTCTCTCTCTCTCTCTCTCTCTCTCTCTCTCTCTCTCTCTCTCTCTCTCTCTCTCTCTCTCTCTCTCTCTCTCTCTCTCTCTCTCTCTCTCTCTCTCTCTCTCTCTCTCTCTCTCTCTCACGCACACCCACACACACACACAGACGCAGAGACAGACAGAGAGACAACCATCGCTTACAATAATTCATAAAATTTACTAATAAAAAAAAAAAAAAAAAAATATAAATAAATAAAATAATAATAATAATAATAATAATAATAATAATAATAATAATAATAATAATAAATAATAATTCCTATTCTTCAACTTGAAAATAAATACAGGCCAATTGTTGTTTATTTAATTTTAAGAATTTCCCAGATATAATATCAGCCGAAATTTAGCCAATTTCATAACTGATATTCAGAAAAGTGTTTGTTTTCATTTTATCTAGAACAACAATTGATCGCCATGGAGAAGTCCAGAGATCCACATACTTCCAGTAAGAATTATTTATTTATTTATTGATTTATTTAGTTTGTTAGTTAGTTATTTAGTTATTTTTGAGAGATACATACATTCATAGAAACTGTTGAGATGATTAGTTTGTGTTTACCAACCACTAATACAGTTATCTACATATTCATATTAGTTTACATTATCATTACATAGAAACATTCTGTTTACCTCGTTTTTAAACAATTTCATGCAATTTCTCAAGGTAGCGATGAACCGAGAGATGTAAGAATAATCATAATTGGTAAGACAGGATCTGGTAAGAGCTCTATGGGTAACAGTATTCTGGGATGTAAGAAATTCGACAGCAGTCTGTTTGGCAGCAGCAAAACTGCTCAGTGTTCGTACGGATCACTTCTGATTGATCGCACAGTCGTGAGAGTCGTAGACACTCCTGGATTCTTCTGCACTAACAAAAGTAAAGAAGAACTCACGAACGAAGTTACGAGAGGGATGCGACTTGTAGCGCCAGGACCCAATGCTTTTCTCTTCACTTTTCCCATCGGCAGTCGATGGACGGAAGAAGAAGAAGCCACACTCGAAAGAGCCTACGAACTGTTCGGAAAAGAAATGAAGAAGTTCTGCATTCTGGTGTTCACAAAAAGCGACGAACTACGACTGAGTGGTTTGACCGAACGTCAGTATTTGTCAGAACAGAAGCAGATGAAAAATGTAATTAAAGAATTTGGTGAAAGGGTATTATTTTTCGACAATCGCACCACCGTTGATCGTTTGAAGATTGCTCAGGTACATAAATTATTGGTCATGGTTATGGATGTTTATCGCCAAAACGGCTTCTACACTTCTGAAACGTTTGCTACAGCGGAAGAGGAAATGCTGCGTTTAGATGAAGTATACCTGCAAAAATACGAAAAGCAGATAAGTAATGAAAAGGCAAAAGCTAAAACAAACGAGGAACGTGATTTACTTGACAAGACTTGGAGGCAAAGAGCTCGTGAAAATTCCTGTCAGAACATTATAAGAGGTTTTGGCTTTTCGACGCCTGTAAAATTAGCCATTGCCGCTGGAGCAGTGGGGATTTTTGCTGCAGCTATTCTGCTGGGACCTAGACCCGCTGGATTAGCTTTTTTTGGAGTTAACATCGTGAGAAAGGTTTCAGAAACAGGGGCAAAAGGTGTTATGAATGTAGGTGTTGCATCAGCTAAATTTGCAGGTAATGCTCTTGCTGTAACGGGAAAATCTGTGGTAATGGCGGGTGCAGCGACAGGGAAAGCTATTGTAAGGGTTGGTGCTGCAACTGGGCAAGCTATTGCTAGGGCGGACCCCGACACCGTAGACGTCATTGTAAGAAGAGGTGTTCGTGTAGTGAAGACGTTTCTGACTTCGGATGCCGATCGTGAATCAGAGGATCGCAGGATAATATCTGACGACGAAGGATCAAGGGCAAAGCTTGCTATAACGGAGACCGGTTATTCAGAGAGGTCTGGGTCAGTATCTGATACACAAGGCAGTGAACGTCGAGACAATGTGCAGACAACATCTAATGGAAGAAACACACAAAACAAAAACAAAGAAATCACGACGGAAATTGCAACGACGTCTGGTTATGCCACAAATACTGAACATCGAGGCTTGCAGACAGAATCTGAAGTAAACAGCGAACAAGACGACGATAATGAACCTACTCTGGGACTGGCAGATGTACACGTTCCTGTAAAGGCTTCTGATTCTTCTTTGGATATAGAAATTTCGCAGTGGCCAGAAGAGTCTAAAAAAACGTCATCAAATGAAAGTAAAAGACAGATCGAAAACAAAGACTAGTCGCTGATGCTGCATCCGTAACGGCCGACCCAGCAACGTTAATTATACATCGTTGTCTACCCCAACTTTCAAAAAGTATCAGACAATTACAAGGAAAAATAATAGCAAATATAATATATATATATATATATAAATATAACGTTTCACAGAACGAAAAAAGTAAAAAGTATTAATTTTGTTTTCCTAATATTAAGTTATTTCTTCACTTTTATATAATTCTGGACTTGAAATATTGTTCCCGTTCTATCTTTAAGTATTTGTACTATTTATAATTTTTTCTATACCATTTGAAATGGTTTGATGTAAATATGTTTACTTAGCTTGCAGTAATTTAAGGGGTTTTCTATTTTTTAATTTTATTTTATTAGTATTTTTTTTTTTATTAGAATAATGTTATTTAGAAGTAAAATAGAAATAAACAGATTCATAATCTGTGTTCAGCTGTATTTGTTAGATAAAATCTATATGCTGAAATTACTGATAATATATTTAAAAAAAAGATTTAGATTTTGATAAAGATTGTACAAAAGTAGTGATAAAACTAGGATAAGACACAATAGAAAAGAAGAAGAAAAATAAATATACAACTGAAAATTAATATTAAAATTATATCACCAGTATTAACTTATTAACACATCTATTGCATTCATATTATTTGTTTGTTTATATGTTGGTTTGTTGGATGGCTGGTTGCTTTATTTTATTTATTTATTTATTTATTTATTTATTTATTTATTTATTTATTTATTATTATTATTTTTATTATTATTATTATTATTATTTTGACCATTTTTCCAGATTAAAATAAAATTTATAATAATTAAGAGTACGCAGTACACACAAATGAATCTTTAAGTTCTTGAAGATGAATCTTTGAAAAAATATTGGTTTAAAGGAACATTGCACGATAACCTATTTTCTGATCAAAGTAAGCAGGAACTGTGACCGCTTATAATAGATAGCCTGGTCGAAGGGGAGATAATCAATACACATGTGAAATGTAGCATATTATAAAACATGGTTATCTTTAAGTAAACAAAGAGTTAAAATAAATCCAGAAATACATTTGACGAAAAATATCTTTAATTTATAGCAGAATTGTTTGCAGTATATAATTTCTTAAGCAGGTCTGTGTAAAAAAAAATTAAAAAAAAGAGAAACAGCCAAAAGCGAATTGTATGTATCGTGTGAATTACGAAGATAGAAGACAACATGATTATAGAAAAATATACCTCAAAAGAGAATATATACAAATATACAGAGAGAGAGAGAGAGAGAGAGAGAGAGAGAGAGAGAGAGAGAGAGAGAGAGAGAGAGAGAGAGAGAGAGAGAGAAAGAGTTCATCGCATATCAACAACATTTTATTATTAAAGTTAATATTGATACATGTCATTACTAGCTAGCATAAATATCTCATTTATAATAACCAAATTTACTAAAACATCGATCAAACTGAAACGTACCAGCTTCAAAATATTCCCATTAAATAATTATATGTACAAGTGTATGTGTGCGATCTTTTGAAATGGTTAATATATAAATATAATATTATATTTCCATTAGTTCTATGATCTGATTAACATACATATAAAAATCAGTGCTGAGGGATAAATTATGGTTGAAATCTGATTAATCCATCTAAGTAATTAAGGTATTATGTTACACTTTAAAATCTAATTAATATATATATAATATAAGGATACAAACGTATATTATTACATATAGTGTCAGTGATTGTGTGCGAGCGTGTGTATGTATGTGTGTTTGTGTATGTGTTTGTGTGTGTTTGTGTTTCTAGATATAGAGTTAAGCTTCCATTTAACAGACTAAAACATATGTGGTGTGTGTGTGTGTATATTATGTATGTATGTATGTATATATACACACACATTTATACGAAGTAAAATTATTTAGTCTTTTGTCACATATGTAAAAAGATCAGTCGTAAATAAACAGCAGAACGTTTCTGTTCACAGTGTTTAAGTCTCGGTTCAGCAGTTCCAGTATCTGACGTGTATTACTTAAGGAATGTGAAATAGCTTGATACTAGCATTTCCGAAGGAGAGCATATTTGAAACAGCCATCGTATTTCCTTTTACTGATATACAACACGGCGATTTAATACCAGCCTCGGAATTTAAAATTTCATCCACCTTTTCCTGACGTATATCGACTCTGAGGATGTTGTTCATCTTAGAGTCAGCTACGTAAACGAGGCCGCTGACATGACATGCGATGGTGCACGAATCCGACATTCTGTCCAGGCTGATGGACTTGTTGTATTTTGTATCACAGTTGAATACAACAAGTTTCTTCGCGATGTTGTCGAATACTATAATTTCCCCATCAGGACCTACAGTAATAGAAGCAGCATTCTGGAATGTACCATCTGTATTTTTGGCGTTTCCACTGATATTGAAAGGTCTTCGCCACTGAGCATCAAATCCAGTTACTGTGTTCTTCTCTGCATCTGAAATGATGATTTCTTCTTTCGAATTGAATACTATGGCCTGAATGCAAGACTTGGATCTGCTGTAGCTGTGTCTGTGAGTCAAACAAGTGGCTTCTCTCTCGGGCTGCAGATCGTGAAGGGACAGAATATTCAGATTATCATCTTCTTTCAGTGCTACTCCGCATTTATCTTTAGCGGAAACGGCAAAAGCTGAAATATTTCTTCGTCTATGGTAAATAACCTGCTGGTTGTCTGTTGATCGGCTGAGAACTACTTGTCCCAAACCATGAGCATTGAAGGCGCATATGATGAATTCGTCTTTCGTTGTTCCAACTCCAACCATGGTTAAAGTAGCTCCATCTATTGCACTTGTTACGAGATGCTCCGCTACCTCTTGCGGTGTTGATCTGTAAACCTCTTTGATTATTGTAACTGACATTTCGCTGTTGTTTGAGGATGCTTCTTCACTGTCAGATAAATCGTCTGCGTAGAGAATCGGTCCACGGTCATCGTTGTTGTAATCAGGAATGGTTAGGCGAGGATTGATGGACCCGACTGGCAACCAGTCTGACGCTTTGTGGAAACAGTAGTCGTCCAGTTGAATGGATTCGTGAAATACGCAATTATTTGCTGATAACTTCTTACGTTCTCGCAGTCGTTTCACCAGACTGTCGCCAGACGCCTGGAAAAGACTGCCATTTCTAAGAGACGACAGAGTGTCTCTAGCCTCATTAAGAGAAACAGCCACTGTGTCAAACTTGAAATTGGTTGAAGCTTTAGTTTCTTTCAAGTGTGTCATATTTTGATTATGTCGATAATTTAACTGATTTAAAGTTTCTTCTTCAGATTTGGATATCCATTTACGATAGGCCTCTGCTTGTTCTTTAATCTTACTCTTTTCTGCATGATATTTGTTCTTTTCTTTATCCAAAAGCGAGTCAATTTCAGATAAAAAGCCCCGGATACGTCCATGATTTTCTTCAAGTTTTTTAATGCGGTCATTTGTTTCCTCAATGAAGGCGTCACTGGCTTCTTCGGCAGGTACAACTTTATGAGATGTTTTGTTAGCGTGGTGTTTGGTTGCACACAGAGGACACGTGGGTTCTAAACACTTTGTACAAAAATGTGAAAGGCGTTGGTTCTGATGAACAGGACATTTTATGGTGTTTGGCTTCCTCACAACTGAAGAGATGACGTGACTGGGAAATAAAACGCCGTGTACCTTCGCACATTCTTGGCACAAGTCCGCAGAACACTGACCGCACCGTCTTGCCTCAGTGATTGTTTTCTCGCAAACATCACAGCAACATTTTTTCAGCATAAGTTCCACTTCGTGAAAAGCTGTTTTAGCCTGATTGGCCATAAAGACAGGAGGGTATTCTTGCACTCCTGATTTTGGAACGTCGCAGACTTTAGAACAAACAGGACATGTCAGTGTCGTAGACCTTGATGCGAATGCGACCTGGAATTTGTGTTGTAGAGGTTCAATGCATTGCAGGCAAAATGTGTGTCCACAAGGAATCAGTTTTGGTTCTTTGAATTCCTGTTTACAGACTGGACAGTGTCGTAAATCATCAAAATGCTTTAGGATATTTCTAGACATCTTCTATTTCTTCCACTATTTCGTTAATCAGTTTCTAAACTATTCTGAATATGTTTCCAGTGTCACAACTCTGAAAAATATAATGAATGTATATATATATAAAAAACATTTCTGTGTAAAGGTGCATGGTCTCGAACGAAATAAATACATACATGAATACATGCATACATGAATACATGCATACATGAATACAGGCAAAAACAAGCTCAATTTACTGTCGGTGATGGTTAAATGGAAGGTTAATATATAAATGAATGCACGAATACATCAAAACATCCATCCATCCATCGACACATATTAAAAGCTTTTGTTAGAGATATTCTTATTTACAATGATGCAGTCATTATACTGGATGACCTAGATATGAGACAATCTTCGTTTTGCATACACACATACATACATATATCTATCTCTGTGTGTGTGTGTGTGTATATATATATGGATATATATATAGAGAGAGAGAGAGAGAGAGAGAGAGAGAGAGAGAGAGAGAGAGAGAGAGAGAGAGAGAGAGAGAGAGAGAGAGAGAGAGAGAGAGAGAGAGAGAGAGAGAGAGAGAGAGTATGTGTGTGTGTTGTTGGTAAGAGTGTACGCTAAAGATCTTTGACAGCTAAATCAGTCAAAGTTTAATAGTTTTAAATAAGTCTGACGTATTATTATTACTATCTAAAGTACCACCTTCAAAATTTAACAGAGCATGTATATGTGTGATCGTGTGAAATGACTGTTCACGTAGAAACATACACACTCTCACACACATACACACATACATAGATACATATACATACATATATGAGACAATCTTCGTTTTGCATCGCTATTAATTCTGATCGTCGTGCGGTGAAACAGGATCGACCGAATACATAGAAAATAATGAAAATAATTGTGTTTCTTTATTTTCTTTATAAAACAAAATAAAACCGACAAAATTGCAACACAAATCGACAAACAGAAATAAGCTTTTGGGGAATATCTGCGCATTCGGTGGGGATGCAATATGTCGTGACTCTGTAATAAACGATTTTTAAAAATAGCCCTGTTATATCTTACAAAGAAGTGTATCATGTTACGATGAAAGATAAGGTTATGAAAAGAAGATCCGGTTGTAGATAGATATATAATGCAAAAACATGCACATACAATACAGCTTGCATTACACAGACATACACACACACACACAAACAAACACATAAACACATAAATACATATATCTATCTCTGTGTGTGTGTGTGTGTGTGTGTATATATATATAGAGAGAGAGAGAGAGAGAGAGAGAGAGAGAGAGAGAGAGAGAGAGAGAGAGAGAGAGAGAGAGAGAGAGAGAGAGAGAGAGAGAGAGAGAGAGAGAGAGAGAGAGAGAGAGTGTATGTGTGTGTGTTGTTGGTAAGAGTGTGCGCTAAAGATCTTTGACAGCTAAATGAGTCAAAGTTTAATAGTTTTAAATAAGTCTGACGTATTATTATTACTATCTAAAGTACCACCTTCAAAATTTAACAGAGCATGTATATGTGTGATCGTGTGAAATGACTGTTCACGTAGAAACATACACACTCTCACACACATACACACATACATAGATACATATACATACATATATGAGACAATCTTCGTTTTGCATCGCTATTAATTCTGATCGTCGTGCGGTGAAACAGGATCGACCGAATACATAGAAAATAATGAAAATAATTGTGTTTCTTTATTTTCTTTATAAAACAAAATAAAACCGACAAAATTGCAACACAAATCGACAAACAGAAATAAGCTTTTGGGGAATATCTGCGCATTCGGTGGGGATGCAATTGTCGTGACTTTGTAATAAACGATTTTTAAAAATAGCCCTGTTATATCTTACAAAGAAGTGTATCATGTTACGATGAAAGATAAGGTTATGAAAAGAAGATTCGGTTGTAGATAGATATATAATGCAAAAACATGCACATACAATACAGCTTGCATTACAGACACACACATACACACACACAAACACACACATAAACACATAAATACATACATACATACATACATATATCTATCTCTCTCTCTATGTGTATATATATACAGAGAGAGAAAGAGAGAGATAGTATGTGTGTGTGTGCTTGGTAAGAGTGTGTGTTAAAGATCTTTATCAGCTAAATCAGTCAAAGTTTAATAGTTTTAAATAAGTCTGACGCACTCTCACACATATACACACATACATACATACATATACATACATATATGAGACAATCTTCGTTTTGCATCGCTATTAATTCTGATCGTCCTGCGGTGAAACAGGATCGACAGAATCCATAGAAAATAATGAAAATAATTGTGTTTCTTTGTTTTCTTTATAAAACAAAATAAAACCGACAAAATTGCAACACAAATCGACAAACAGAAATTAGCTTTCGGGGAATATCCGAATGTTCTGCGCATTCGTTGGGGATGCAATATGTCATGACTCTGTAATAAACGACTTATCTGTGTGAAGTGTATCATGTGACGATAAAAGATAAGATTATGAAAAGAAGACCCGGTTGTAGATAGATATATAATGCAAAAACATACACATACAATACAGCTCGCATGACACACACACACACATACACACACATGCACACACATGCATACATACATACATATATCTATCTCTCTCTGTGTGAATATATACAGAGAGAGAGAGAGAGAGAGAGAGAGAGAGAGAGAGAGAGAGAGAGTATGTGTGTGTGCTCGGTGTGTGTGTGTTAAAGATGTTTCACAGCTAAATCAGTCAAAGTTTAACAGTTTTATTATTTATTATTATTACTATCTAAAGTACCACCTTCAGAATTTAACAGAGAATGTATATGTGTGATCCTGTGAAATGACTGCATATGTAGAAACACACACACATATACATACATTATATATATACATACATACATATACACATAGATAGATAAATGCATGCATGCATACATCAATACATCATCCTTCCAGCCTTTTGTTAGCGATAATGTTACAAAAATCTAGGATTATAATGGATGACCTATATAGAAGACACATATGCATGAATCCATGCATATATACACACATAGATCAGTATTTACATAGAAATATGCGAACAAACACGCCTACAAACATGTACGTACCTACATATTTGCATACAAACCTATCCACTCGACCTTTCATGTAATGAATCCCTATTAAAAATATTGTCGAATCTAGGGAAATTCCACCCGTAAGTTAGCGAAACGCGCCATGTGTGGATTTATCTTTAGATACAAAACATTGTTCTTATTGTTTGTGCTTTGTCAGGTCCACTGTATGATCAGTGCAAAACAAACATACATACATTCATATACATACATACATACATACATACATACATACATGCATCCCAACATCCACCCATACATACAACGGTAACATCAGCCGCCTTCGCAGTGCGGGTGAATGGGTGGCGGGTTTGTGACGTTGTGTTTGGACTTGAATATTATCTATGTGCAGAGTCTAGTCAGACGTACATAAGACAGAGAATAAGAAAAAATACTAAACCACATGCATGCATATATATATATATATATATACCCACATAGATACATAAATGCATGCATGTATGCCTACATCAATCCATTCATTCATCCGCCCTCACATATTAAAAGTTTTTGTTAAAGATAATATTACTTACAAATTACTGCCATTATACTGGATGACCTACGTAGGAGAAAATCTTCGTTTTGTATCGGTGTTAATTCTGATCGTTCTATGGTGAAGCGGGACTGACAGAATCCACAGAAAATAATGAAAATGATTATATTGTTACTTTGTTTTCTTTATAAAAGATATCTAATCCACAAAACTCCAACGAAAATCAACAAACAGAAATTGTTGCTTGGAATATCCGAATGTTCTGCGCATGCGTTGGCTATACATTATGTTATGTCGATGTAATCGATGATTTATAACAATAGCCCTATAAAATCTTACTTAGCAGGTTTATATGTCACGATAAAAGATAAAAGATCAGTAAAGTTTTGATAGTTAAATAAGTCTGACGTATTATTATTACTATCTAGTATAAATGTCTGGTTTATAATTAGATACCAATAAATGGAAAAGTACCACCTTCAGAAGTTGACAGAGCAAGTATATGTGTGATCCTGTGAAATGACTGTATTCGTAGAAACACACACATACTCACATACTTACTGAGTCATATTATCTTATTAATAGCTTTATAATTATATTAGAGCATTCATTTTAATTTTTTCTTATTATTTCTTTCTTATTAGAATTTCCATTTTTGATTTATCGGGAGCAGCAGAATAATGACAATCGCATGAACAAAATAACAGGAACAAATCCGAAACACAACAATAACAATAATTCCGAAGTCTACTTAAATACGAGATATGTTTACTCCTTCAAAATTTGTTCTTATTGGACACTCTTCAGTTATTTCCCTTGCATTGCAACGTTTTCTTATTTATTTATTTATTATTTGTTTGGTTGTTTGTTTGTTGGTTTAGTAGTTGACAAATACGTTTGAATATGCTACTTAAAATTATTCAAGATTTTTACGTAACAGAGATATAATTATCATTATGAATCTATATTTTCCAAAACATAGCTAGCTGTATATTATGCTGCTATAAGAAATGAATCCAAGATATCTGAAATAGGGACGCAGTTATTATTGAGGATAAAGATCTCTGTCTCTCTCTCTCTCTCTCTCTCTCTCTCTCTCTCTCTCTCTCTCTCTCTCTCTCTCTCTCTCTCTCTCTCTCTCTCTCTCTCTCTCTCTCTCTATATATATATATATATATATATATATATACATACATATAGATAGATAGGTAGTAGGTAAATAGACAGATATAGAAATAGATGCATAAATGAGAAATAAGAAAAAGTATAGAAAAAACCCACAAAAGAACGAGAAGAGAAATGAAGAAGAAGAATATCGTGCAACAGATCGGGGAAATCTTCTGGATGCAGGTCAGTCTAAGTCCATTCCTGTCTTCAAATGTTGGTGCTGGTCATTTGTCTTCACCTGCACAACGACGGCAGATTGATTTTATCTCACATTTATCAAGCCTTCCATTCAAGATTCCATTAAGTAAGGTTTGTGCCCTACGTTAGAGCTAAGCCATGATTGTTCTATGGCGTTATACATATTTTATTTAACACATTTTTAATTTACGTTCTGTGGATTATTAAGTATCATGTAAACAAAGAGAGAAACAAGTACAATAAAAAAAAGGTCTCACCATTTCTAGGGCAGCACCGCAGTACATTAGAAACCAACATGTCAACCAGCGTACACACGACTTCGCGACCATACCTGACTTTTAAACAATATCTCTGCGTAAAATATCCATTAACATGACACCGGTAAGAATGATTTAAACAGCTTGAATTAAACAGCTCGGTCCCCTCCACTACTGTTGTTTCTGTTTTACAAAACAAAGTCGAATTAACTGCGTACCGTTATACCTGAACACATGCAGCTTATCAATGCGTCTCTCGACAGAAGTTTCTTTCATAAGAAAACGAAAGATATGTAAATAAAATAACACTATTTTCTAAAACCGTCTAAGATCACGCAGGAATTTTGTGTGCGAACTACTTCGGAAATAATAGGCTAAATTGTTATGGAAAATACATATTTCTGAAAAGTTGGAACGTGCTAGGTTAATGGACAATGTTTGTACGAGAATAAACAAACAATAGAAAAAGAAAGCCAAAAAAACAACAAAAAAACAACAAACAACAAATAACAAATAATAATAATAATAATAATAATAATAATAATAATAATAATAATAATAATAATAATAATAATGTATAACGTGTGTGTATGTGTAATTAAAAATTAAATGGAAAAAAAAATAAACACGATTTAATAAAAAAAAAAAAAAAAAAAAAATTAAAGAACTAATAATAACAACAAACAAATTAAGAAAATTCTGAAGAAGTCATAGTTTCTGTAGTAGCAGTTTTAGTGTATATGACAATATATACCATGGCCTTTGTTATACCAGTCGTGGAATAGGAACTTGAACTACTACTATTACTACTACTACTACTACTACTACTACTACTACTACTACTACTACTACTACTACTACTACTACTACTACTGCTGCTGCTGCTGTTGCTACTACTATTATTACCATTATTCCAGCTGGTTTTAATATTATTCCTATTATTACAGGTGTGTGTGTGTGTGTGTGTGTGTGTGTGTGTATATATATACAGTATTCCCTCGCTATTCGCGGGGGTTACGTTCTTTACCCCCCCGCGAATAGCGAAAAACCGCGAATATTGGATGCAGTTTTAAAACGTCTATTATGAGATTATATACGGTACTAAATGCTTCCCAAACACTTTCTAAAGACACTCTTACTCATTAATACAGTAATAATGTAGTAATATTGCATGCAGTTATGTATTTCACTAATGTAGTAATGATAATGTAAACACATTTTAATTTTGTACTGAAACAATATTTTAATCAGAAAGAAACGTAAGTACAGGAGGACAGTAACACCGCATAGCATAGTTACCCATACAGTATTACTGTACCGTAAAGTCATTTTCTATGCGTACAACATATGTATTAGAATTGACAGAAAGTGGAACAAATTTAAAGGCAAACAGACAGATAAATACAGTACGCACAGTTCAGGTAATAATAATACAATTCAGTAATAATATGCAATTAAAAACATTATTAATAGACGGTCACAAAAAATATGCCCTGTACATACAGTGTATGCATTTATAAAAAAATACGTATTGCAATAATAATTGAAAATATTTGATATTGTTTGTGCGGTTTACCGAGCATTTGTTTTTATGACGTTATGACGCTCGCCTGGTATACCAGCATACGATGCGATAGGGTTAAGAGCCTAACCCGCGAATATGCGGGGCCGCGAATGGGGAACCGCGAACAGGTGAGGGTATACTGTATATATATATATATATATATATATATATATACCTGTGTGCCTATCTATGTACGAATATGTTTTTCTTGGTCTATATGTCTGCCTACCTATATTCCTGTATGGTATTAACGTAAGTTTAAAAGCTGATAACATTAAAGATCCCGTCTTTATTAATATTTCCTCAGCATAAGCTAAACTATAATGACTAGTGACGTCATAAACGTTTTACGTCATTTGTTATTCCTGTTACAGGTTTCCAAATCCTTGTTTCCAATGTTCATTTTTTACGGAATTGAGAAAGGTAAGCCAGTTAAATCAATTAGCTGTATACTAAAGAAGACCCATTTGTCTGCATGATATCTTTTATACATTAAGTATGAATTTTGACTCTCTCTCTCTCTCTCTCTCTCTCTCTCTCTCTCTCTCTCTCTCTCTCTCTCTCTCTCTCTCTCTCTCTCTCTCTCTCTCTCGCACTCTCTCTCTCTCACGCACACCCACACACACACACAGACGCAGAGACAGACAGAGAGACAACCATCTCTTACAATAATTCATAAAATTTACTCAAAAAAAATAAAATAAAATAAAATAAATAAATAAATAATAATAATAATAATAATAATAATAATAATAATAATAATAATAATAATAATAATAATAATAAATAATAATAATTCCTATTCTTCAACTTGAAAATAAATGGAGGCCAATAGTTGTTTATTTAATTTTAAGAATTTCCCAGATATAATATCAGCCGAAATTTAGCCAATTTCATAATTGATATTCAGGAAAAGTGTTTGTTTTGATTTTATCTAGAACAACAGTTGATCGCCATGGAGAAGTCCAGTGATCCACATACTTCCAGTAAGAATTATTTATTTATTTATTTATTTATTTATTTATTTATTTATTTATTTATTTATTTATTTAGTTTGTTAGTTAGTTATTTAGTTATTTTTGAGAGATACATACATTCATAGAAACTGTTGAGATGATTAGTTTGTGTTTACCAACCACTAATACAGTTATCTACATATTCATATTAGTTTACATTATCATTACATAGAAAAATTCTGTTTACCTCGTTTTTAAACAATTTCATGCAATTTCTCAAGGCAGCGATGAACCGAGAGATCTAAAGAATAATCATAATTGGTAAGACAGGATCTGGTAAGAGCTCTATGGGTAACAGTATTCTGGGATGTAAGAAATTCGACAGCAGTCTGTTTGGCAGCAGCAAAACTGCTCAGTGTTCGTACGGATCACTTCTGAATGATCGCACAGTCGTGAGAGTCGTAGACACTCCTGGGTTCTTCTGCACTAACAAAAGTAAAGAAGAACTCACGAACGAAGTTACGAGAGGGATGCGACTTGTAGCGCCAGGACCCAATGCTTTTCTCTTCACTTTTCCCATCGGCAGTCGATGGACGGTAGAAGCAGAAGCCACACTCGAAAGAGCCTACGAACTGTTCGGAAAAGAAATGAAGAAGTTCTGCATTCTGGTGTTCACAAAAAGCGACGAACTACGACTGAGTGGTTTGACCGAACGTCAGTATTTGTCAGAACAGAAGCAGATGAAAAATGTAATTAAAGAATTTGGTGAAAGGGTATTATTTTTCGACAATCGCACCAGCGTTGATCGTTTGAAGATTGCTCAGGTACATAAATTATTGGTGATGGTCATGGATATTTATCGCCAAAACGGCTTCTACACTTCTGAAACGTTTGCTACAGCGGAAGAGGAAATGCTGCGTTTAGATGAAGTATACCTGCAAAAATACGAAAAGCAGATAAGTAATGAAAAGGCAAAAGCTAAAACAAACGAGGAACGTGATTTACTTGACAAGACTTGGAGGCAAAGAGCTCGTGAAAATTCCTGTCAGAACATTATAAGAGGTGTTGGCTTTTCGACGCCTGTAAAATTAGCCATTGCTGCTGGAGCAGTGGGGATTTTTGCTGCAGCTATTCTGCTGGGACCTAGACCCGCTGGATTAGCTTTTTTTGGAGTTCATATAGTGAAAAAGGTTTCAGAAACAGGGGCTAAAGGTGTTATGAATGTAGGTGTTGCATCAGCTAAATTTGCAGGTAATGCTCTTGCTGTAACGGGAAAATCTGTGGTAATGGCGGGTGCAGCGACAGGGAAAGCTATTGTAAGGGTTGGTGCTGCAACTGGGCAAGCTATTGCTAGGGCGGACCCCGACACCGTAGACGTCATTGTAAGAAGAGGTGTTCGTGTAGTGAAGACGTTTCTGACTTCGGATGTCGATCGTGAATCAGAGGATCGCAGGATAATATCTGACGACGAAGGATCAAGGGCAAAGCTTGCTATAACGGAGACCGGTTATTCAGAGAGGTCTGGGTCAGTATCTGATACACAAGGCAGTGAACGTCGAGACAATGTGCAGACAACATCTAATGGAAGAAACACACAAAACAAAAACAAAGAAATCACGACGGAAATTGCAACGACGTCTGGTTATGCCACAAATACTGAACATCGAGGCTTGCAGACAGAGTCTGAAGTAAACAGCGAACAAGACGACGATAATGAACCTACTCTGGGACTGGCAGATCTACCCGTTCCTGTAAAGGCTTCTGATTCTTCTTTGGATATAGATATTCCGCAGTGGCCAGAAGAGTCTAAAAAAACGTCATCAAATGAAAGTAAAAGACAGATCGAAAACAAAGACTAGTCGCTGATGCTGCATCCGTAACGGCCGACCCAGCAACGTTAATTATACATCTGTGTCTACCACAACGTTCAAAAAGTATCAGACAATTACTAGGGAAAATAACAGAGCAAAAAAAAAAATAATAATAAAAATAAATATAACTTCTCACAGAACGAAAAAAGTAAAAAGTATTAATTTTGTTTTCCTAATATCAAGTTATTATTTCACTTTTATATAATGCAAATCACTATTTGAAATATTGTTCCCGTTCTATCTTTAAGCATTTGTACTATTTATAGTTCTTTCCATACTATCTGAAATGGTTTGATGTAAATATGTTTACTTAGCTTGCAGTATTTTATAGGTTTTTTTGAATTTTTGAATTTTACTTTATTATTATTATTATTTTTTTTTTAATAGAAGAATGTTATTTAGAAGTAAAATAGAAATATAGAGATTTATAATTTTTTAAACTGTGTTCAGCTGTATTTGTTTGTTAGACCCAGTCTATATGCTGAAATTACTGATAAGATATACAAAAAAAAGGTTTAGATTTTGATAAAGATTGTACAAAAGTAGTGATAAAACTAGAATAAGACAAAATAGAAAAGAAGAAGAAAAATAAATATACAACTGAAAATTAATATTAAAATTATATCACCAGTATTAACGTATTAACGTATCTATTGTATTCATATTATTTGTTTGTTTACATGTTGGTTATTTGGATGGCTGGTTGCTTTATTTTATTTATTTATTTATTTACTATTATTATTATTATTATTATTATTATTATTATTATTATTATTATTATTATTTTGACCATTTTTCCAGATTAAAATAAAATGTATAATAATTAAGAGTACGCAGTACACATAAATGAATCTTTAAGTTCTTGAAGATGAATCTTTCAAAAGATATTGGGTTAAAGGAAACATTGCACGATAACCTATTTTCTGATCAAAGTAAGCATGAACTGTGACCGCTTAAAATAGATAGCCTGGTCGAAGGGGAGATAATCAATAAAAATGTGAAATGTGGCATATTATAAAACATGGTTATCTTTAAGTAAACAAAGAGTTAAAATAAATCCAGAAATACATTTGAAGGAAAATATCTTTAATTTATAGCAGAATTGTTTGCAGTATATAATTTCTTAAGCAGGTCTGTGTAAAACAAAATTTAAAAAAGAGAAACAGCCAAAAGCGAATTGTATGTATCGTGTGAATTACGAAGGTAGAAGACAACATGATTATAGAAAAATATACCTCAAAAGAGAATATATACAAATATACAGAGAGAGAGAGAGAGAGAGAGAGAGAGAGAGAGAGAGAGAGAGAGAGAGAGAGAGAGAGAGAGAGAGAGAGAGAGAGAGAGAGAGAGAGAGAGAGAGTTCATCGCATATTAACAACATTTTATTAGTAAAGTTAATATTGATACATGTCATTACTAGCTAGCATAAATGTCTCATTTATAATAACCAAATTTACTAAAACATCGATCAAACTGAAACGTACCAGCTTCAAAATATTGCCATTAAATAATTATATGTACAAGTGTATGTGTGCGATCTTTTGAAATGGTTAATATATAAATATAATATTATATTTCCATTAGTTCTATGATCTGATTAACATACATATAAAATCAGTGCTGAGGGATAAATTATGGTTTGAAATCTGATTAATCCATCTAAGTAATTAAGGTATTATGTTACACTTTAAAATCTAATTAATATATATATAATAAAAGGATACAAACGTATATTATTACATATAGTGTCAGTGATTGTGTGCGAGCGTGTGTATGTATGTGTGTTTGTGTATGTGTTTGTGTGTGTTTGTGTTTCTAGATATAGAGTTAAGCTTCCATTTAACAGACTAAAACATATGTGGTGTGTGTGTGTGTATATTATGTATGTATGTATATATACACACACATTTATACGAAGTAAAATTATTTAGTCTTTTGTCACATATATAAAAAGATCAGTCGTAAATAAACAGCAGAACGTTTCTGTTCACAGTGTTTAAGTCTCGGTTCAGCAGTTCCAGTATCTGACGTGTATTACTTAAGGAATGTGAAATAGCTTGATACTAGCATTTCCGAAGGAGAGCATATTTGAAACAGCCATCGTATTTCCTTTTACTGATATACAACACGGCGATTTAATACCAGCCTCGGAATTTAAAATTTCATCCACCTTTTCCTGACGTATATCGACTCTGAGGATGTTGTTCATCTTAGAGTCAGCTACGTAAACGAGGCCGTTGACATGACATGCGATGGTGCACGAATCCGACATTCTGTCCAGGCTGATGGACTTGTTGTATTTTGTATCACAGTTGAATACAACAAGTTTCTTCGCGATGTTGTCGAATACTATAATTTCCCCATCAGGACCTACAGTAATAGAAGCAGCATTCTGGAATGTACCATCTGCATTTTTGGCTTTTCCACTGATATTGAAAGGTCTTCGCCACTGAGCATCAAATCCAGTTACTGTGTTCTTCTCTGCATCTGAAATGATGATTTCTTCTTTCGAATTGAATACTATGGCCTGAATGCAAGACTTGGATCTGCTGTAGCTGTGTCTGTGAGTCAAACAAGTGGCTTCTCTCTCGGGCTGCAGATCGTGAAGGGACAGAATATTCAGATTATCATCTTCTTTCAGTGCTACTCCGCATTTATCTTTAGCGGAAACGGCAAAAGCTGAAATATTTCTTCGTCTATGGTAAATAACCTGCTGGTTGTCTGTTGATCGGCTGAGAACTACTTGTCCCAAACCATGAGCATTGAAGGCGCATATGACGACTCCGTCTTTCGTTGTTCCAACTCCAACCATGGTTAAAGTAGTTCCATCTATTGCACTTGTTACGAGATGCTCCGCTACCTCTTGCGGTGTTGATGAAACCTCTTTGATTCGTGTAACTGACATTTCGCTGTTGTTTGAGGATGCTTCTTCACTGTCAGATAAATCGTCTGCGTAGGGAATCGGTCCACGGTCATCGTTGTTGTAATCAGGAATGGTTAGGCGAGGATTGATGGACCCGACTGGCAACCAGTCTGAAGCTTTTTGGAAACAGTAATCGTCCAGTTGAATGGATTCGTGAAATACGCAATTATTTGCTGATAACTTCTTACGTTCTCGCAGTCGTTTCACCAGACTGTCGCCAGACGCCTGGAAAAGACTGCCATTTCTAAGAGACGACAGAGTCTCTCTAGCCTCATTAAGAGAAACAGCCACGGCCTCAAACTTGAACTTGGTTGAAGCTTTAGTATCTTTCAAGTGTCTCATATTTTGATCATGTCGATAACTTAACTGATTTAAAGTTTCTTCTTCAGATTTGGATATCCATTTACGATAGGCCTCTGCTTGTTCTTTAATCTTACTCTTTTCTGCATGATATTTGTTTTTTTCTTTATCCAAAAGCGAGTCAATTTCAGATAAAAAGCCCCGGATACGTCCATGATTTTCTTCAAGTTTTTTAATGCGGTCATTTGTTTCCTTAATGAAGGAGTCACTGGCTTCTTCGGCAGCTACAACTTTATGAGATGTTTTGTTAGCGTGGTGTTTGGTTGCACACAGAGGACACGTGGGTTCTAAACACTTTGTACAAAAATGTGAAAGGTGTTGGTTCTGATGAACAGGACATTTTATGGTGTTTGGATTCCTCACAACTGAAGAGATGACGTGACTGGGAAATAAAACGCCGTGTACCTTCGCACATTCTTGGCACAAGTCCGCAGAACACTGACCGCACCGTCTTGCCTCAGTGATTGTTTTCTCGCAAACATCACAGCAAAATTTTTTCAGCATAAGTTCCACTTCGTAAAAAGCTGTTTTAGCCTGATTGGCCATAAAGACAGGAGGGTATTCTTGCACTCCTAATTTTGGAACGTCACAGACTTTAGAACAAACAGGACATGTCAGTGTGGTAGATCTTGATGCGAATGCGACCTGGAATTTGTGTTGTAGAGGTTCAATGCATTGCAGGCAAAATGTGTGTCCACAAGGAATCAGTTTTGGTTCTTTGAATTCCTGTTTACAGACTGGACAGTGTCGTAAATCATCAAAATGCTTTAGGATATTTCTAGACATCTTCTATTTCTTCCACTATTTCGTTAATCAGTTTCTAAACTATTCTGAATATGTTTCCAGTGTCACAACTCTGAAAAATATAATGAATGTATATATATATAAAAAACATTTCTGTGTAAAGGTGCATGGTCTCGAACGAAATAATTACATACATGAATACATGCATACATGAATACAGGCAAAAACAAGCTCAATTTACTGTCGGTGATAATTAAATGGAAGGTTAACTCTATACGTAGAGAGAGAAACACACACACACATACATACACACACACACACACACACACACACTGTCACACACACAGACACACACACACACATATATTTTGATAAAGATATATATATATATATATATATATATATACATCCATATATAAATGAATGCATGAATACATCAAAACATCCATCCATCCATCCATCGACACATATTAAAAGCTTTTGTTAGAGATATTCTTATTTACAATGATGCAGTCATTATACTGGATGACCTAGATATGTCACAATCTTCATTTTGCATCGCTATTAATTCTGATCGTCCTGCGGTGAAACAGGATCGACCGAATCCGTAGAAAATAATGAAAATAATTGTGTTTCTTTGTTTTCTTTATAAAACAACTTAAAACCGGAAAAATCGCAACACAAATCGACAAACAGAAATTAATTTTTGGGAAATATCTGCGCATTCCTTGGGGATGCAATATGTCGTGACTCTGTAATAAACGATTTTTAAAAATAGCCCTGTTATATCTTACAAAGAAGTGTATCATGTTACGATGAAAGATAAGGTTATGAAAAGAAGATTCGGTTGTAAATAGATATATAATGCAAAAACATGCACATACAATACAGCTTGCATTACAGACACACATATACACACACACAAACACACACATAAACACATAAATACATACATACATACATACATATATCTATCTATCTCTCTATGTGTGTGCATCGCTATTAGATCTTTCACAGCAAAATCAGTCAAAGTTTAATAGTTTTAAATAAGTCTGATGTATTATTATTACTATCTAAAGTACCACCTTCAAAATTTAACAGAGCATGTATATGTGTGATCCTGTGAAATAACTGTATACGTAGAAGCACACACACACACACACATACATACATATACCTAGATATATAAATACATACATGAATACATGTATACATACATACATACATACATACATACATACATACATACATACATACATACATACATACATACATATATACAGAGAGAGAAAAAGAGAGAGAGAGTATGTATGTGTGTGCTTGGTAAGAGTGTGTGTTAAAGATCTTTCACAGCAAAATCAGTCAAAGTTTAATAGTTTTAAATCAGTCTGACGTATTATTATTACTATCTAAAGTACCACCTTCAAAATTTAACAGAACATGTATATGTGTGATCCTGTGAAATGACTGTACACGTAGAAACATACACTCTCACACACATACACACATATATAGATACATATACATACATATATGAGACAATCTTCGTTTTGCATCGCTATTAATTCTGATCGTTCTGCGGTGAAACAGGACCGAATCCATAGAAAATAATGAAAATAATTGTATTTCTTTGTTTTCTTTATAAAACAACTTAAAACCGAAAAAATCGCAACACAAATCGGCAAACAGAAAATAGCTTTCGGGGAATATCCGAATGTTCTGCGCGTTCGTTGGGGATGCAATATGTCGTGACTCTAATAAACGACTTTTAAAAATAGCTCAATAATATCTTACAAAGCTGTTTTATCTGTGTGAAGTGTTTCATATGACGATAAAAGATAAGATTATGAAAAGAAGACCCGGTTGTAGATAGATATATAATGCAAAAACATACACATACAATACAGCTCGCATGACACACACACAGTCACACACACACACACACACACACACACACACACACACACATATATCTATCTCTCTGTGTGAATATATGCATATAGGTAGAGAGAGAGAGAGAGAGAGAGAGAGAGAGAGAGAGAGAGAGAGAGAGAGAGAGAGAGAGAGAGAGAGAGAGAGAGAGAGAGAGAGAGAGAGAGAGAGAGAGAGAGAGAGAGAGAGAGAGAGAGAATGTGTGTGTGCTCGGTGTGTGTGTGTTAAAGATCTTTCACAGCTAAATCAGTCAAAGTTTAACAGTTTTATTATTTATTATTATTACTATCTAAATTACCACCTTCAGAATTTAACAGAGAATGTATACGTATGATCCTGTGAAATGACTGTATATGTAGAAACACACACACAGATATACATACATTATATATAAATACATACATATACACATAGATAGATAAATGCATGCATGCATACATCAATACATCATCCTTCCAACCTTTTGTTAGCGATAATGTTACAAAAATCTAGCATTATCATGGATGACCTATATAGGAGACACATATGCATGAATCCATGCATATATAAACACATAGATCAATATTTACATAGAAATATGCGAACAAACACGCCTACAAACATGTACGTACCTACATATTTGCATACAAACCTATCCACTCGACCTTTCGTGTAATGAATCCCTATTAAAAATATTCTCGAATCTAGGGAAATTCCACCCGTAAGTTAGCGAAACGCTCCATGTGTGGATTTATCTTTAGATACAAAACATTGTTCTTATTGTTTGTGCTTTGTCAGATCCACTGTATGATCAGGGCAAAACAAACATACATACATTCATAGATACATACATACATACATACATACATACATACATAAATACATACATCCCAACATCCACCCATACATACAACGGTAACATCAGCCGCCTTCGCAGTGCGGGCGAATGGGTGCCGGGTTTGTGACGTTGTGTTTGGACTCGAATATCATCTATGTGCAGAATCTATTCAGACGTACATAAGACAGAGAATAAGAAAAAATACTAAACCATATATATATATATACCCACATAGATACATAAATGCATGCATGTATGCCTACATCAATCCATTCATTCATCCGCCCTCACATATTAAAAGTTTTTGTTAAAGATAATATTACTTACAAATTACTATACTGGATGACCTACGTAGGAGAAAATCTTCGTTTTGCATCGGTGTTAATTCTGATCGTTCTATGGTGAAGCAGGACTGACAGAATCCACAGATAATAATGAAAATGATTATATTGTTACTTTGTTTTCTTTATAAAATATATCTAATCCACAAAACCCCAGCTAAAAAAAAAAAATGTTGCTGGGAATATCCAACAAACAGAAATTGTTGCTTGCGAATATCCGGTATGAAAAAAAATGTTGTTGGGAATATCCATTTTGTTCTGCGCATGCGTTAGATGATTTAAAAACAGCCCTATAAAATCCGAATGTTTATATGTCATGAAGATGGGACTTAAAAAAAAATGGACTTATATATATATATATATATATATATATAGAGAGAGAGTATATATATATATATATATATATATGTGTGGGTGTGTGCTTGTGTGTGTGTGTGTGTTAAAGATCTTTCACAGCTAAATCAGTAAAATTTTAATAGTTAAATAAGTCTGACGTATTATTATTACTATCTAGTATAAATGTCTGGTTTATAATTAGATACCAATAAATGGAAAAGTACCACCTTCAGAAGTTGACAGAGCAAGTATATGTGTGATCCTGTGAAATGACTATATTCGTAAAAACACACACACACATACACACACACACACACACACAGACACACACACACACACACACATATAAAAATATATATATATATATATAAACATATACACATATATATATATATAAATGCATTCATATATCAATACATCATCCTTCCAAGCTTATTGAAATCTACCATTATATTGGATGACCTGCATAGGAGACACACATGCTTGAATATATGCATATATACTCAGATAGATTTTTATATATTCTAGATAAATAACCAAAATTCCATTCCTATTCTGAATTTTTGGATTTATCTCTAGATAAATAACATTATTCTTATTTTGTGTGGTCAGCCCATTGTTCTATAAGGGCAAAATAAGCTTAATCAGGATTAGTAAAAACTGTTAAAAGTTAAAATAAATTTAGTTCTGTACATTATTAATATTAATATTTGTGCTATTTTTAACAAAGATGCGTACTTTTGATTTTTCGGACAACTTACCCCTCCTTTGTAGTCTGTTAAATGGATGCTTGACTGTAAGTAGACAAACACAGACACACACACACACACACACACACACACACACACACACACACACACACAAACATATAAACATATATAAATGAATGCATGCATACACCAAAACTTCCATCTATCCGTTCATGCATATTAAAAGATAATGTTACTTACAAAAATGCGGATATTATATTGAACAACCTTCACTGGAGACTATCTTCTTTATGCATCGCCATCCGTTAATTCTTATCGTTTTGTGGTGACAGAATCCACAGAAAATAATGAAAACATTTGTGTTACTGACGTTGTGTTCTTTATAAAACAAACGAAACACCGCACAAATAATCAAACAGAGCGTTGCTGTTGGGGAATACCCGAATATTCCACGCATGCGTTGGGTGTACCTCACGTCCTGTTGATGTAACTAATGATTTTTAAAAATAGAATGTTGCGAAACTGGTTTATCTAAAAGTGCTCGTATTCATGTTACGATAAAAATAATGGTATGAAAACAAGATGGATTTGGTCGATCGAAAACCTGTTGCAGAGACATATAATACAGAAACATACACACGCATGTATGTATATATATATATATATATATATATATGTATATATGTATGTATGTATATATGTATATATGTGAATATGGGTGTGTTTGTATATATATATACTGACATACACACATACAGAGACAGAGACAGAGACAGACAGAGAGAGAGAGATGGCTGGTTTTTGTTGAAAATATAACGTGAAAAATGTTTTAGTTATATTTAAACGTATATAAATAAAAGTGCTGAGTCATATTATCTTATTAATAGCTTTATAATTATATTAGAGCATTCATTTTTAATTTTTTCTTATTATTTCTTTCTTATTAGAATTTCCATTTTTGATTTATCGGGAGCAGCAGAATAATGACAATCGCATCAACAAAATAACAGGAACAAATCCGAAACACAACAATAACAATAATTCCGAAGTCTACTTAAATACGAGATATTTTTACTCCTGTTGTTATTGGACACTCGTCAGTTATTTCCCTTGCATTGCAACGTTTTCTTATTTATTTATTTATTTATTTATTATTTGTTTGGTTATTTGTTTGTTTGTTTAGTAGTTGACAAATACGTTTGAATATTCTTTTACAAATGTATGCTACTTAAAATTATTCAAGATTTTTTCGTTACAGAGATATAATTATCATTATGAATCTATATTTTCCAAAACATATCTAGCTGTATATTATGCTGCTGTAAGAAGTGAATCCAAGATATCTGAAATAGGGACGCAGTTATTATTGAGGATAAAGATCTCTCTCTCTCTCTCTCTCTCTCTCTCTCTCTCTCTCTCTCTCTCTCTCTCTCTCTCTCTCTCTCTCTCTCTCTCTCTCTCTCTATATATATATATATATATATATATATATATATATAGAGAGAGAGAGAGAGAAAAATAAATATATATATATATATATATATATATATATATATATATATATATATATATATAGATAGATAGATAGATAGATAGATAGATAGATAGATAGATAGATAGTAGTAAATAGACAGATAGAGAAATAGATGCATAAATGAGAAATAAGAAAAAGTATAGAAAAAAAAACAAAAGAACGAGAAGAGAAATGAAGAAGAGTATCGTGCAACAGATCGGGGAAATCTTCTGGATGCAGGTCAGTCTAAGTCCATTCCTGTCTTCAAATGTTGGTGCTGGTCATTTGTCTTCATCTGTACAACGACGGCAGATTGATTTTATCTCACATTTATCAAGCCTTCCATTCAAGATTCCATTAAGTAAGTTTTGTGCCCTACGTTAGAGCTAAGCCATGATTGTTCTTGAACAAGAAACGTGATCAATACCTCGATTATTGATTAATACGTGTCAGTGGGTCATCCAGCCAGCAGTCTGTCAGTCAGTGTAAATGAGACAATCGAGACAGAGAATCTTAATTAAAATAAGTAATGAATAATAATAAAAAAAACAATTAAAAAAAAAATGTTTTATTAAGCAATATAGTCAGCGCCTTTTTTTAATCTAGTGTTCTATGGCGTTATACATATATTTTATTTAATACATTTTTAATTTACGTTCTGTGGATTACTAAGGAACCTGTAAACAAAGAGAAAGATAGAGCGAATGAGAGAGAGAGAGAGAGAGAGAGAGAGAGAGAGAGAGAGAGAGAGAGAGAGAGAGAGAGAGAGAGAGAGAGAGAGAGAGAGAGAGAGAGAGAGAGAGAGAGAGAGGAAAGCCGCAGTTGGTTACCTTTTTTTTTCAGATTAGCAGCAAAAGATCTTTTATATACTTTGTCTCATAACAAAAACATTTGATTAATCGGTCATGTTTCTAAGACTGGGACTGGAAATAGCACATCTGTGCCTCAAAACGTTGATTACATGTTGCAGTCCTTGTTTGTTTTTAATTTTCATACCATGAGTTTAAGTGATGGAACCATAATAATAATAATAATAATAATAATAATAATAATAATAATAATATCTCCCTAATAATTACAAGGAAAATACAAGGGTGAGGCCTGACTATAATGATAAGTCTTTTTAGCCTGACTTCGTTCATTAAACAATTTGAAGCTCTCAGTCAAATAATTCCAAAGTTCTGACTGTTTGTGCAGTTGCGCATAATTACCATTTTCAACAAATTATGAACCATTATGAAGCTTATTTCAAAATATGTTATACTGTAATTGCAAATATGCATTCTAATTTTTTTTTTTTTTTTTTTTTATCATTAATCTACTAGGTACCTTTACACTGCTAGGTAAAGCCAATCAGAAATAAATAAACTGCTGAAAACCTTCACAGATTTTGTCCAGAAGGCCTCCTCAACACTTTCTGTAATTAATATTATACCGAGAAGTGATGGGCCTAAATTACCGAGATGATTTATTAAGCAAAGTGAAGGCAGAATCTGAGAATGTATACGTAAACCGGCTCTGGTATCATTTCAACCCAGATTTAATCATTTAAATCGTAATTTTCGTAATGTTAAATCAACATTTTATGAAAAGAATAATCCTTTTGCTCACCAAAAAAAAAAATCTTGAAACAGAATCGACATGATCATACATGTTCTGACTCGGAGGTGAACCAGGTTCTGCTGACATGATTTACTGCTCGGCAGGAAAAACGCTCTGGTGACATCTCACTGTGGCAGAGCGGTTGTTTGTGTAGTCGCTATAAGCTTCAATTCCAGTGTCATTTAAGAAACGAAATATTGCTCTTTCCAGTGATATATATATTGGAACGGGGTCTGTTGCTCGGAAATAGTCAAGAGACTTTACAGAAGTCTTTCCTCAGAGTGGTTAACCACATATTGGGACATTTATACTAGATAAACAACTAAAGAGGCTGAACCTGGATTTGGTCGAGCTTGCTCGTAGGAAGAAAGCCCTCAGAGTTAAGTCCGCGAGGGTAAAAAAAATTGCGTATTTTAAAAGCTTGTTCATAGATAAACAAATAACAGCGACTTGTCCTGAATTAAAAACAGGCCAGGACGATCGATCTTTCGACCTATCGCTCTTGAAATGATATTGTTATCAGAAGTGTCTCGAAAATGATGGCTGTTATTAACGTGTGTATGAAGGTCATATCTCATGACAACTAACACAATTACATGAACTAATTGTGAGGTGGTATCACATAAATGTTTTACATCTTTAGTTTTAATACGTCAAGTCAGTCAACCACTGAAAGAAACAGATGTTAAAATAAAGAATAATGTTTTCAAATTTTTTTTAGTATTTAGACTATTGCCCATTCCAATCAGTACTCCACAAAAGGTATTTCAATAATCGTATTACGTGCTGTTAACATTTCTTCTTTATAATTGATAACAGTGTAAATTTGAAGTGGTTAAAAAAACCCCAATAAAACAAACATAAAAAACCCCATTAAAAAACATTAAAAAAAATAATAAATAAAACAAATATAATAAAAAAATAAAATACCATCTTATAATAATAATAATAATACGTACCCAGTTCATTCTGGTTTTGATTCTGGTCACGTTTTAAATATATGATTTAAATGTTTTTTAAAAGGATAATATTTTTCTAGATCATTTCCAAAATATCTGATAACAAGTCTAGAAAATTATGGTCTCCATAGGTTTGTTTTTAGTCTTTTTTATTTTGTTATTTCAATTATATTATCAGGACAAACACTAAAAACCTATACGAGTTAATTATTTTATTTCAGAAACATAATAATATACAGAGATTATAGGCTGCATTAGTGTGACATCAGAATATTAAGTGTATGAAGTAGTAATATTATGTAATTATGATGCAAATAAAATGAGATGCAACAACAACAATTAAAAAAAAGGAAAGAAAAAGAAGAGAATAAACTCAAAGAAACAAAAGAATTATAAGTCAGATTAGAAATTAATTCACAAATTCATTTTTTTTTTTTTTTTTCATATGTTTCTGAGGAGCATTTTTGTATGTGTGGATTTATGTGTATGTATGTATGTAGGTAGTAGGTAGGTATACTGCATGTACATACATCGGAAAATGTAAGTATGCATGTATTACCTATAAATACTTAATTTTACATGTGTTTATATCTTCACAAATCTACATGAACCAATAAATTAAAACCAATATTAAAAAATTAATTAATAATGAATTAGAATGAACTAAAAGTAAATAAATTTACAAATAGCAATAAACATAATTAAATTTACAGTCCTAACTCAGACAACTTATTAATCAATGCTGCCAAAGGAATAAAATGAAATGATTGCTTTTTTTTTAATGAAATATTAAAATAAACAAAATTCTAAAATAAATAAAGAAAACCATTGCTAGCCTAAGCCAAAAAGCTGCGTGTATTCTTCTCAAGCGATCTACAAGATATTTTCAAAAAAATGGCCAACAACTTTCAATATATACAGACACTGATAAGGAGTATTTATTCTTCATCAAGCAAATTAAGTCGGTTATCTATAAAATGTGAGATGAGTATTAGTGTGTGAAAGACTGAAAAACACGATGACATGTAACGTATTTGATTTCCGTGCTCTCTGGCTTATTAATCTATTGTAATAGTGTCTTAAAGCTGACAGATACGAGAAGGTTACGACTAACGTAGTACATGTGCAGTATAAAACATATTTTATACAAAGTCTGAGGTGTGGCGTCTGAATCATTTGAAAAAGGTTATAAAAACAGTAATAATACAAATAGTAATAGTAATGATGATGATGATGATGATGATGATGATGACAACAACAACATCAACAACAACCATAATGTAATAATACATTTTTTTTTTTTTTTTTTTTTGAATCTGTGATAAATGGAAAATGATTTCCTAGTATAAACCTGATATTAATTTCAGGTGTTTTAATAGACAGAAAAACTGATAAATGTATGTGTGTGTATATATCTATCTATCTATCTATCTATATATTTGTGTGTGTGTGTATGAGTGTCTCAATACTAAATACAAACACTGACTGACAGTTTTAATTTAGATATGTTTAATAATTATATAAGATTAAAATATATGTTATTTTATGTATTTCGTGACTCCCTTTTGGGAATATTTCTAAATGAGAGAGAGAGAGAGAGAGAGAGAGAGAGAGAGAGAGAGAGAGAGAGAGAGAGAGAGAGAGAGAGAGAGAGAGAGAGAGAGAGAGAGAGAGAGAGAGAGAGAGAGAGAGTATCTCCATTTACACACAAATCTCTACAAAAAGATATTGCACTATCACAGTATTAAACATCAGTAATTTATCTATTCTATTATTTTCTTTAATAATTTGCTGATAAATAAATAAATATAATAATTCCACGCTGTCTGAACATGCTATGTTCGAACTCAGACAACGACAACACTGAACGCAAAGACGATCTGTCGTGCATTTCGAAAAAAATTCCTTTGGGGTGCAATTTCAAGAATTACCATTTCCTGACGTGACGATAAAATCCGTTATACCACTGAGAAAGGTCATCAGACGTTATCTCTGAAATAATGCTTACTGCAGAACTGTGGATCAATAGCTTTATTTCATCATTTAGGATTATTATTATTATTATTATTATTATTATTATTATTATTATTATTATTATTATTATTATTATTATTATTATGATTACCTAATATTAAAGGGAAATAATTAAATGAACAATATGTGTGCATGCACGTGTGTATATTTGTCTGTACGAATCTATGTTTATATCTATATGGCAGGATAAATACATATTGTATTTATTTATTTATGTTTTTTTTTATATATACACAGTATGTGTGATGTTTAATGCCATAATACACATGAACGAATTAAATTTAGATTAACGAATTAACTGTAGATTAATGGATTAACTGTAGACTAAATGACAGTGATTTGTTCAGTAATATGTATGGATAATACAGGGACAGGACTATTAAAATGTGCAATATAAACCAAAGTTCATGTAGCAAGAACAAATAAGCAGTTCAGTTAATAAGCTCTATACATAACTGTATATAGAAAATAAAGATTTTTGAAAATGCATTATTAATAATAATAATAATAATAATAATAATAATAATAATAATAATAATAGTAATAGTAGTAGTAATTGTAGTAATACTGGTAGTAGTAGCAGTAGTGATAGTAGTAGTACTAATAGTAGTAATTGTAGTATTAGTTGTAGTAACGGTAGAAAGTGTTGCTGTTGTTGTTGTTGTATTAGGAAATAAATAAATACATCAATCACACAAACACGAAATCATTTCTTTTTTAAGAATGATTTTGGAAAAACCAGCTAACTGCGAAACACTAAATCAGTTATGTATTGCATTGTGAATACACATATTTTGAAGTAACTAGGCAACCAGTTTAATAATAATAATAATAATAATAATAATAATAATAATAATAATAATAATAATAATAATAATAATAATAATAATAGTATAATAATAATAATAATAATAATAATAATAATAGCAGTGGCAGTAGTATTAGTATTAGTATTAGTAGTAGTGGTAGTAATAGTAGCAATTGTAGTAGTACTTATTATAATTATTATTTTTCATTTTTTCTTTATACTTTATTTACAGAAATCACAATTGTATATATATAATATTGTCTTTTCTGTGGACACTTATATAATTCTGAATGAAACATTATTATTATTACTACTATTACTATTACTACTAGCACAACAATTGCTACTGCTACAACATTAAAATTTTAAAATAAATAAATAAATAAATAAATAAATAGATAGATCAAAACAATATTATTGCACTGTGTATAATTACGTTATAAAACGGAACTACAATACTTGAATGAATCTTTCCCTCTATAAGCAACCAGAGAGTGCTAAAATGTAAATGAAGGTTGAATAGAAAAATACGATGTACGAACGAATCGTAAGTACATGCATAGATGCTAGACGTAAATCGTAACTAGAGTTTACTTATTTATCTTCATTTTTGTCATAAGTGTTACTCCATGGAGGCACGGTTTTTCTTTGTTTGTTTTATTTTTATTTTTTATTTTTATTTTGTTTTTTCACAACCACTGAACCTGTAGAATAACTGTTTATTTGTTGTTATTGTTCTTGGAGACGGTTCGCATCAACATACCATGGCACCTTGACGCGGTGCCGTACAAAGACGATTCACAAGTAAAGATCACAGATGTATAAAATAACTGCTGACGTTGCTGTCGCCGAATTGGTGAAGTCCTTTTCGTTGGGGAAGAAGCTGTCGTCTGTTCTGTGGCAAATTAATTGTCAAAGCACGCAGTCAGTGGTACACCAAGTAGCGTATAACAACAGTCACCGCGAACGCCAGTGATAATGATAGGCTTTTGTTTGTGGCGCCGTTACATCCGTCGTAGTCACACGACATCAAACAGCCATGCATTTTCTCGTTGACGTTGCCGTATTCGTATCTGATGTCACCACAGTGGTGGCCCCAGTCTTTGTCACTGCAGAGGCGTACCAGTAACTTTGTGCCATCTTCTACAAAGAGAAAAATTAAATGAAATATTAATTTTGTTTACTGTAAATTATATATATATACACACACACATATATAAAGGTATTTTAATCTTAGATACAAATTTCGTAAAGAATTAGAATTATATATAATACTCTTTATTTTACAGACTGAATTTTGCAAACATCTTTTATCTATGTACGTCTATATGTGTATATATATAAGAGCCGTGTCAATGTATGTATGTATGTATGTTCATGTGTATATGCATACATACATACACATAAATGTGTGTGTGTTTCTGTGTGTGTGGATATGTGGGGCAGTACATCCAAGCGCTATATTAATCTTGAACCCCCCCCTTTCGTAAATCAGGATTCTGTTCTGTACAACTATCTCTCTGTTTGAGCTGTCAAACATAATTCCAAGAAAACGTTCTTTAATGAAATTGGCCCAACAAGCCGCAGACAAATTTATTTCTCTTGAGCACATTTGTATGTTATTCTTTCTTGTCGCGTTCCTTTGAGCTGAGGATCAAATGAAATAACTGGCGGAATTGAGAAACGACTTTTTCTCACTAAGCGGATGAAGCCATGATTAAGAAAATCGCGTCACAGACAAACAAACACATCCAGCCATCCGCAGTCAGTTGGAATTAACAAATATGATTTGAATCGTTTTCTTGTTATTTTTCTTTCTGAGTTATCTCTCAGCTTTTTTTTCTCTGAGCTCTTCTCACCTAATACGTTCCACATACACAGATAGTTCAAGTGAGAGTCTGCTTACGTTAGTTTCTTCCTATCGTGTTTGTAGTAATAACGATGCACTGTCGTGCGGTTTTGTATGCGTAGATTACGTTGGTTTCAAGATGTTAAGTACGATGGCTGATTTTAATCACGATTATATTTGGCAGAAAGAAAACTGTCAGAATTAAAATCGTGATTGTCATTAACCTTCGACAGAATTATTACTACTACTACTACTAATATTAGTAATAAACCCAACAAACGAACACATGAATTGGATGTAAGTCTGTATAATCCATGAAAGTTGGTTAGTAACTGTACTCGTAAAGGTTCAGTTCACCAGTTATCACTTTGGTATGCTGATGAATTACACAGTGGTAATATGTAACAAATGCTGGTACGAGTGTAACACACTGGTTCATCTGTAACACGTGCTGGTACGAGAGTTACATAACTGGTGAACTGAACCTTTACGAGTACAGTTACTAACCAACTTTCATGGATTATACAGACTTACATCCACATTCATGTGTTCATTTGCCTGGTTTATTATTATTAGTAGTAGTAGTAGTAGTAATAGTAGTAGTAGTAGTAGTAGTAGTTGTAGTAGTAGTAGTTATAGTGCTTAAACAAATAATGCTTGTATTTTTTGTGTTATTTTAATAACAGCAAACAACAACAACGAAATAATAATAATAATAATAATAATAATAATAATAATAAGGAGAAGAAGAAGACTATCATACTAAATTTTCTGAAGGTTAAAATTCGTGATTTCACTTGTAAGTTGTATTCTAAAAAGAAAAAAAATAATAATCACATGTCAGCAGTCTTAACTTAATACTGAAAGCTGAGAGATAACTCAGAAAGAAAAATAACAAGAGAACGATTCAAATCATATTTGTTAATTCCAACTGACTGCGGATGGCTGGATGTGTTTGTTTGTCTGTGACGCGATTTCCTTAATCATGGCTTCATCCGTTTAGTGAGAAAAAACGTCGTTTCTCAATTCCGCCAGTTATTTCATTTGATCCTCAACTCAAAGGAACGCGACAAGAAAGAATAACATACAAATGTATATATATATATATTTAGACCCCCCTCCGCCCAAACTACATGCAAAAATGCAGCAACAGAAAATAAATTTAAACACATTTCCGTTACAACATTCACCGAGAGAAATTAAAAATGACGGATGTAGGCAAATTAAGTAAACTACAGTTTTCAATTTCGTTCATTCATTACTTCTACAAAGGTTCTCCATCTCCGAAATCAAATCAGCATATTACCAATGTTTCCAAATATAAATTGACAGGAATATGCGAAAGCTCTGGCGAAACGATGTGAGAATAATCTAATTTTCTTCAATACTTCCAATTTAAAATAAATACTTATGAAGATATGTATGTGGGTTGGTGGGTTTGAATTTTATAGAATCCTCTCTCCAGATTTGTCATGTGTGAAACTACAGAGCAGAGATCTGTCAGTTGATCAATAGACACGTTTCAGAATTTCAGAAACTCTCAGCGTGGTTTAAGGGCAAATTAAATCGATTTAAGTGCATAAAAATATCGAAGGCTTATGTAACTCTCGTACCAGAACGTGTCACAGATGAACCAGTGTGTTACACTCGTACCAGCATATGTTACACATTACCACAATGTATGCATCAGTGTACCAAAGTCGTGTTAAGAATCTACCAAAGTTTTTAACAGACATACCAGCGTACATTACACACGCATCTTACAGTGTGTGCTACACGAGTGCCAGGTTATGTTAAACATTTACCAACGTAACTGTCAAACACACCAGCGCATATTACAATACACATATTACACACGCATTTTACGTGTGTACCATCGTACATTACACAGCGTTGCTACACATTCACTAACACACAGTACACTTACACACGGTTTTGTTAAACACATCTTACCACTTAATACCAGTTACAAACACACGTAGTTTACCAGTCAGATGAATTAAGAAAACAACAGTCTGTCGTATACATTCTTTCGATGTGTTCTGTTTTAGTCATTATTAATGATAATACGTGTTTGCATTAAAATTAATATTATACCACTTATTATTGATGTTCTACAGTTCTAGATATTCTGATCTTTGGATTAATGCTCTGCTAATTTCTTTTCACTAGAATATTCATGAATCAGTCTGCTATTTTTATTTTCTTGATATTTTTTCCGTAATGTGTTAGAATGTATCGTGTCTAATTAAAAGTGGGGGCGGTGGGGGGAAAGAAAAAGAAAGAAGAAAAAGTAAATTTAGATTATCATCCAGTTTTGATTAAAACCAAACTGTGTTAGATGTATGTTTTGTATTTATAAGATGAGTCAGTACGTATTAAAAATGAATATGTAAGTATATTCTTATAGTTATAACCTCTGTTTTATATAAATAAGGAAAATGAGAAACTATAGAAAATAAAATATTATATGGTTGCCAGTTAAATCATTCCAAAAAATAATAATAATATAAAACAAATAAATAAATAAATAATAATAATATAAATAAATAAATAAATAAATAAATAAATAAATAAATAATAATAATAATAAAATAATAAAATAAAAAAGTAATAAAATAAGGACAATAGTATTAGTCGATACGTAGAAGCCAGACAGATATGGACTAAGGCAACCCTAACAGAAACCTCGAGTACAGAAGTCAGAAGCTTTAGAGCACACGGAGCGCTCTGATAGACCCCAACACTATGTATCATCAGTTACTTAATGAAAATCCGAAAGGAAAAAAAAAAAGTATTTCAGGAAAATAATACTTTGGAAATCTGATGGTGCCGTAACGGCTACAATGTCCCAATTAAATCGGTTAGGTTTGCAAAAACTAGTCGGCGTAACTACGTAATATAGCCACTTCTATTCGATTTGCGCGTCAAGTAACTTCCGGTGCAGACATTTTGGAGCTCAGTACACGAAGAGAAACCTTCTCGCGACCGAGTCAAAACGACTGGGCAGTCTCAGAGTTATGTTACATGTTTGCAGAGATAAGATAGCCAGCACTGCGACTGTCAGAGAGAGAAATATTGTAGGCCTCTTTAGCAGTCACGGCCTTCGTTCACCTCAATCAGTTTTGGTCGTCCAGTACATATACAGCTATTGTGTATGCCACATTTCAGCGTACAGATAACTGATGTTATCACATTATTCACATCCCTTTTATTATTATTATTATTATTGTTGTTGTTGTTGTTGTTATAGTTATAAATAAATTTATTAAATGTATAGCAATAATTAGCAACAACTGCATCAGATTTATACTAATATTTATAATAATAATAATGATAGTGATGATAATAATACTTCTGTGCGTATGAATTTGTGTGTCTGTGCGTGTCTCTCTCTCTCTATTGAGTGTACGTATGTAAGTATGTACGTATTTATGCTTGTGTAAATATTTGAATATATGTCTGTCTGTGTGTGTGTGTATGTATGTATATATATATATGGGTTTGTGTTTGAGAAAGAATTATCATTATCATCATCATAAACATTATTATTATTATTATTATTATTATTATTATTATTATTATTATTATTATTACTACTACTACTACTACTACTATTATTATTATTATTATCATCACTGAGTGAACTGATGAGAAGTATAAACACTTCAGCCGAGTCTTGCCTGTGACACACTGCTGGTTTTGTAAGAGATCACCTCGTCAGACACTCTCAGCTATTATCTCAGACGTGACCTCAAATGACTTCCCAGGGAGAGCCTTGTAATGATCAGTTTGACTCGCAGACATGTTATAATTGTATCAGACGGCTTTTGGTCCCACACGTTAACGCTAGGCCAGTTGCCTATTTGTCACATCTCAGCACAAACGTACACATTATTAATATTAAACATCTGTATCCCGTTTATTATTATTGTTGTTGTTGTTGTAGTAGATGTTGTTGTTGATGTTGTTATTTTTTCGTTGTTGTTGATGCTGCTGTTGTTAATTTTCTTATTAGTTTTATTGTTGTAATTATTTTTGTTATTGTAACGGTTATTACTGCTATTGATATTACTTACTTGTATGTGTGTGTCTGTGTGTGTGTGCGTGTGTGTGTGTGTGTGTACAAAAAAAAAACTGAAGGAAAAAAAGAAAAAAAAAGAGAAAAAACTAAGAAAAAGAATAAAAACATATTTTGACATCCACTAATGTCATCTCAGATCTTAATTAAAAACGTGTTTTTCGTCCTAACAGTCTTGCTATAAAAGACTTTTTAATTATTTCCTGTTTATCGACACTTAATACAATTCTGCTGCTTTCATCAAAAACCTTTTGCTCATTGTTGTCACAATACAATGAAAGGTATACGTCAAGGTGTGACGTTTCTTTTCAGAGGTAAATATTGATTCTTGTTTTCGTTAATGATCACATATTACCTTTCAACCTCGGTGAAAACATCCAATTTTTGACAGGATTAGTGCCAGGCTAACAGGTTAATTAGCAAACAAGTGATCAAAGTGAAACCATTCCAAAAATATAAAATATTTCCGTATGTCATTAGTTTGAAATAATTTATGGTTATGTTCTGTCACAGTGTACAGACGGTCAGATGATTATTATTTGCAAATATCACAAAGAAAATAAGTACTGTTTATCAAACTATTTATCAAACTATATATCAATATCAATATCTATATCCTATAACTATATTGATATCTATCTATCTACCTGTCTAGAGAGAGAGAGAATGTAAGGAAAAGACATCATGAAATGAATGGATTACAAAAAAAAAAGTCTTAGCTGAGATTAAGAAGAAATATATGGATAGTTAACTTTTGATATTGACTGTTGTAAATACGTTATGTGACAAGATAAAAGAATGTATTCATAAATATGTACGTTCGCATGTAGAATACTGTTTCAGCACTCTGTGACAACCTCTTCTGCCTGTTCTTTCAATGACCATCACATACAGATTCCCACATATTTTTCTTTCTGGTTTACATTTATCAGTTCAAGGAAATATATATATGTATATATATATATTTTTTTTTTTTTCCCCAGTAAAAATATAAGTAATGAAACGAAAAATAAAATAACATCCAATTCAACACGTGCAATTTTCAACGGTGCATCCATGTACTAAACAAAAATATCACTGCTGAGTTAGAGAGTTCTTTACACACGTGTCTTGAACCAGTTTAGCAGGTGAATTATCCGCAGATGCAGTTTCTTGGCACTTACCAAAATAAACCACAGTGTTATAGCAAACACCTGTAATATGCAGATGCTGAATCATATAGTAACATCTCAATATGAATTTACTATATTTAGCATTGTTGTTTGACTATTAACACAGTTTGTTTTGTTTGTTAATTTATTTTTTATACGGGGTATTTTTTGTTTCTGTTTTTTTTCCATTTCTTGCACACTATGTTGTACGTGTTTCAAAAGATGCTGACGACATTAAGATTTGTTTTTTCTTTTCTGGCAATATACGTTATTTATAATTATGTTTATAAAATTTAAATGGAATTGACATTGTCTATCGCACTTAAATATAAACAGTATCCATATTTTGATTCTTAAAATGCCGAGAAACACACATACACACACACACATAAAGAAAAAGATGACATATTTTATAGATATTTAAAGAAATATTTAACTTCTAAATAAGAACATTCTGTCATTCATTTTGATTAGACAAAAATTATTAGTGTGTTTAGGCCCACACTTCCAATTGGTCTTCTTTCAGCTAGTAATGATAAAATTGGAATAATTCAACTGCCCTGTTCCTTGTTTTTCTATATCAGCGGTTTGATTTATCTACTAATTCACCTCGTTCGTCACCTAATTTATGTATTTATTCGTCGTTTATTTAGACAAATGGAGCACTCTTTTCCTTTGGGGATTTCGCTCCTGGTAATCTGGAATTCTCTAAGAGTTTTGGTCCTATGACATCCTATTAACTACTCGCAAGAGGAATGTCGGTGTTTGCCTGTGAATACTTTGTGTGAGAGATTCCAGCATTTGGTTATTGCAGGAAATTAATTCTGTTTTGAATCACTATTAATACGTGTCGTTTGTCATTATATGTTCGCTGCATGCGTATGCATATTTCATACTTTGTGAAAAGAAACAATAAATGGGCTAACAGTTATAATTATCTTATATTTTGTATATTTTTGTTTTATCTATCTTTTTGTCTATCTGCCTCCTTGCAGTATTAGTTTTTCTATACATTTTCCTTCTCTTTTTCTTTCTGTATTTTTTATTTAAATATACAGAACGTTTCTTGGCAATAATGGTAATGATAATGATGATGATGATAGTAATAATAATAAGAAGAAGAAGAAGAAGAAGAAGAAGAAGAAGAACAACAACAACAACAACAACAACAACAACAAAAACAATAAGGTTCTATTTGAAACGGAATAGCCGTTAACACAAATTCATTTAGATGTTGTAAACCTAGCCAAACACAGACTGATTCATTCATTCGTTTATTCACTATTCATTGATAGCTCGCGCTCTTCTATCAGGTTTTGCACTTTTAGCAAAGATTCGGGTTTACTGGTCTTAGGACCTCCTGGCCAAAGACAACTGCAAGAACGAAGTTAAAAGTACTGAGAAAAACAAGCCCTCAGTCGTAATGTAATTTCCACACGTCTACTGCAGCAAACACTCTTTATACGTGGAATGCAGATCAGGTACCGTGAAATGGTGAGATATTCGCATCTTTTCCCTGTCTGGACATTTCAGTGATTTTATTTCTTATGAGAAATTGCACTGGAGGAGAAAAGCCACAATGGAAATGACTGAAACTGGAAGAGGCTTTGAGTCAAATTAGGTCTGAGTAACTGTGTTAGCCCTGAACAAGCTCAACGCTGTCCTGTTGATTTAGCTGATATTCCTGCTAAGGCCATGATAATGAAATCTGTACTTTTACGTCCATCGTTCGTATTTTTGTGAAGAATCCGTTGAAAATGTTCATTATAATTATTGGTAAAAATCTTCTGTTGATTCAACAAGTATTTGCGTAATAAATGTTTTAAAAAATAATGATTGTATCTCAATTTAAGGCTTCTATGTTATTTACTGAATCTCTCTTGCCTATTCCAAAAACTTCTTCAGTCAAACGAACTGTTAGCATCCAGTTTACTAAAAATACCATTCTATTCTTCCACAATTATTTATTATAATTGACAGATTTAACGTTTTCTTTACGGTATAGAAACTGAGATTGCTTGCACCTCAGCGGCAGTCTTTTCTCAGTGGGAAATGTTATGAAAAACAATGAATAATGAAATTAAAAATGCCTGAGAAGATTTCTTATTTAAATGAAAACAAAACTTTCACTCTTGTGGCAATATCTATTACAACCGAATTATGATCTCTAAACAAATAATAGTTTTTACTGTCTACGTTGTTAGCTTTTCTGTTTCCTATTAAATGTAACTTACAGGACAATTTCGTTCTAATAAAAACTACAAAATTCGTACTATAAAAAGCTGGACTTCAATGCACATATCTGAGGTGCTATTTTTACGCTCTATGCTGCTGATATATATAATTTAAGAATTGAACGATGTTATCACAATAGACCATGTTGTTTTTTATTATTAAACATACCATATATAATTATGAAAACAAAAGATATAAAAATTAGTTCTTCATTTGTTTTATCAAATATACAGGAAAGATACGTCAAAGATTGTGACTTCAAATTATAGGACAGTGTTTCATAAAATTCCTTGAATAATAATAATAAAAAACCAACAACTGAAATTGATGACATAATTTTGCTATCTTTATGAAACCTAAGTAAAGATTCCTATTAGAAGTGAAGTGGAGATATTTCAATGAAAACGTGAAAAATCAATAAAACAACAAAAAAGCCATCTTGTCTTTATGGAGATTATGTATTTCTCACTCTGCTCCTAAGCAAAGAAAACAATATCATTTTTTTATTTTTTTATTTGCCAGCACAAAATTCAATAAATATAAAATTAAATTAAAAAGGAAAATAAATCCCAGCACATATATACACATACATTAAAAAAAAAAAAAGAAAAAGAAAAACATTTTCTTTACGACCCCATAAATAATAGAAATATTAGAATATTTATAAAATTAAATATTATGAATACGATTTGAAAATTAAAACTTCAGTCATTCTTGGAAGGGACCGGATTAACCTGGTATCAAAAATACTATGTGTTATTGTTCCTGCACTTACGTAGGGCTCGCAATAAATGCTTGCTCTCTGGTGAAATGTGTGTCTCTTGATCTGAATTTGACCTGTCAGGGGAGGTAATTTTTAAAAACTAAAAACGATCAAAAAAAGTTCTAATCATTCAATCAGATTGAACACTATCATTTAAATGAGCACTGAACTTGAACTTCTGAGTAAAATAGACAGTTCCAGGATCATCAACAAATTTGCTAAATTTCGAAAATGTTACTTAAACTGTAATTCTGACATTAGAAACTGACACATAAAATTAATTATGTAAATAGTAGCATCACCGAAATGTCAGTTATATTCGTCGCATGATCTTGCCTATGCAACAAACGAGATAAAATTTATTTACCTTACTATGCAAGTAAATAATTTGAAGGTTTAATAAAAACGTGCGTATGTTTTAAATTTAGGACCCCTTCAGGCTACAGGCTCCCCACCAGCTTAATCTTGCTCTGTCTCTCCAGAACAGCAAATTAAAGCTTTCTGAATGCGGTAAAGATGTTACAATTACCCATTTCATCAACACAGACATCAGAAGTCGGAGATAAGCCTGTAATGAAGTAATCAATAGGAAAAGACTTTACGTGCAGATACGTTCTACCATTAATTAAATAGGAGAGTTATCAAGTGTAGCCATTTCCTTTGTTTTATATATATCCCACCGGATTCAACTGTTCAAATGTTCACTTGCTATAGATTTTATATTTATAACTTCTTTCTTTTATTAGTTTTTTTTTTCACCTCGTTAAAATAATTTATTGTAACAAAGACCAATTTGAATTAAATAATAATAATAATAATAATAATAATAATAATAATAATAATAATAATAATATAACATGCAAAACTGTGAGCTAATAACATTGTAAAGGGTTCAGAGAAATAATGGAAATACATTTTGAATACAACCAAGCTGCGTCGTATTTTCAAATATAAGGCCTATACTGAGAAATATGAGAAAGGAAGATATTTTGAATATATAAACACGGATGAAACACAAAATAAACACTTTATTCGGTTTAAATATAAATCAACCAAATTTATTAAGTTTTTTTTTTCTTTCTGATTGGATGCCCCACCCATTTGGATGCGCGGGGTAACCGCCCCTTCGGGCCCCTCCCTGTACGCCAGTGGTGGCATGTAAAGGGAAAACGAATTATTTGGGTTTCTTTTAGCTTTTTAGTGAAAAACAAATACAGCGAAGACGTCAAGAGTGCAGTTTAGAACGGACAAAACATGGCGGCGTACAAATGTTCAGTGTTATCTTATTGTCACAGTCTGGTATTCACGAAAACAGGTACATCAAACCAACGAAACATCTAAAGCTCATTCCTTTGTTTTCTTACTATCGCCACTGAAAAGACATTTGTGTTCATCAACATGCAGAGCTATCTACAATTTATGTTAATGTTAAAATTATCTGTTAAGATAGATGAATTAAAATTTCAAAGCAGCGTCTGGTTGTCAGAGGCAGGTGTCTGATTAGATTATTCTGATATTTCTTTGATACAGACATCTCTCTTTTATCAAAGAACATTTGCCTAATGAGGTGTGTGTTTGTGTGTGTGTGTGTCTGTGTGTGTGTGTGTGTGTGTGTGTGTGTGTGTTCATGTGTGTGTGTGTATGTGTGTGTATGAGTGTTTGGGTACATTCATGTAAAGAAACCAATTACGTCACCATTTACTGAATAAAGCTGAGTAAAACAGAGAGACTGCTTAAAGAGCCATTTGACATAAACTTCTTTAACAACTTTCCGCCTACAATACTAGCGTAATACGATCGATGGAGATCTTAAGGTCTAGTAACAAAACCGGAATCTCTAGTACTTAATGACCCGTTTAATATCCTGGCATCAAACGCGATATTTTCTAAATGTAACAAATTCATAATAACAGCATTCAATAGGGTTCTGTCCGGTACAGAGTAACTTATGATGTCAGAGTGTGAGTACACGATAAACGTGCTTCAGTATCAAGCAAAGTTGTAAATACCTGAATTAAATTCCATTTTAGACACTGTGCGAGAACAAAATGAGTTCTGTTACACCTCTCACCTTATTAAGAAAGAATTATAAATGATATTTCTAGTAGTTTCAGAAAAGCAGAGCAATGTATATTTAATGCTGGTTATTTAAAATAAATAAATCGTAAAGAATATAATGAAGGAAAATACGTTTTAGCAAGATTGTTATTTAGTTTTGTCAGCAACATCTCTCTCTCTCTCTCTCTCTCTCTCTCTCTCTCTCTCTCTCTCTCTCTCTCTCTCTCTGTAAATCTTTTTCTTGCTCACACATGTAGATACAAACATATTAATAGTACACGCATATAATTTATTTATTTAAAGAAAGCAGAGCACGGTTCAGAAACAGAAAATACAGAAATACATTTGATAGCCATAGACAATCACTCTCATGAATATTTAATTTAATTATTAGAGATGTGTTTTATATACATATCAAATGGAGAATGCAAATATATTTGTATTATTTATTTAATTAAACCATACTGATGAATAGATTCACCTTTCAGTCTGTTAATGCTGTCTTCTTGTTCTGGTTCTTGTGCTTCTTGTTCTTCTAGTTTTTTTCTTCTTATTCTTCTTGTTATTATTATTAATAATATGTGCATTCACTAAATGAGGTAAGGCAGTAGGGTAGGTTTGTATACAATTGGTATTATTAAATAACTTACTTCTCTACAACGTATCGCGTGACTCATAACAAATTAATGGAATGAGTTTGGAGAATTGTTTTAATCTATAAGCCAGGAACCAAGCAAGGAAACATTTCTGAAATACGCTACTGTCATCACGCAAGTGCGATATTCAATTATCCACAAAGTGTTGAAGATACAAGGTAACATCATAAATAATAATGTCCTTTTTAAAAACAAAAAAAAAGAGCAATATTCTTTCGAGAATTGAAATTTCTGTTAACGCATGAAAATTTAAATACATATCCAAAAGGCATAGAAATATTATTTCGTTGCAGTGTTATTCAAACAACAAAATCACAATGATGTTGACAGATAAATGATTGTGTTGCTGAAATACGACTAGATAATGGAGTTCGATGTTTGCTGGTCTTATCCTAGTTTTTTCGTGTGATTATGTAATGACATTGACAATACACGTGCGTGTAGTTCATTGGCACTCATGGATTAGAAACAAAGTGGTTATATCAAAGTTCACACGATCATAATTATCATCTGAAATATTATTTTTTGTATTAGCTTATTTTAAGTTTTTAAATAACGAAAAAAAAAAAATATATATATAAAACTGTCAATTAACACGTTATAACGATCATCAAAGACGTTTCAAAGTAAATTAATTTCTTTTGCGCTCGTGCGATATAAAGATAAATAACGTACAACCTAGAAAAATCGGTTAATGAAGCTCTGTGATGAAGATACCGTCGAAACATTAAAGAGTTCTTTGACGGACTTTCATTTCATCTACGCTCAGGTATTTATTTACACTGTTTACTGTAATAATGAAAATCTGATCTTGGATATTATGAAGATGAACAAACAATACTGACAGGATCATGGCTTTTAGTATTTCACGTGTGAGAATCCTGGTCTCTCTCTCTCTCTCTCTCTCTCTCTCTCTCTCTCTCTCTCTCTCTCTCTCTCTCTCTCTGTAAATCTTTTTCTTGCTCACACATGTAGATACAAACATATTAATAGTACACGCATATAATTTATTTATTTAAAGAAAACAGAGCACGGTTCAGAAACAGAAAATACAGAAATACATTTTCATAAATATCTGTGTTCATGATATTTTATACATATGTAGCTAAACATAATTAGAAATTAGCGATTAGCTGTTGTTACTGCATATATTCGTGCTGTTGTTGTTATTGTTATTGCTATTGTTATTTTTATTATTATTATTATTACTGTTATTATTATCCATGATTCACAATATATTGTACACACACAGGATATATCGTTATCATTTTATAATTATTCGCTAGAGATATGAAACAAGTGAGATATTTGGAAAGAAGAAAAACGATAATTTTACAAAGTTTAGCTATCTATATCTATGACACTTGACATTGTACAGAACAGATGGAATGACCATCTTTCAGACAAAACTGGCTAAAACGCGAACGACTTATATAGCCAGTGAACGCGACAGCAATATATGTAATACGCGACTGACCCCAGGCTTAATTCTAATGAATACTTCTATTTTTTTTTCTTTCTTTTTTTTTTTTTTTTTTTTTTTTTTCAGCTGCTCTGTCTATTTTACTTTCTTTTCTTTTTCCTTCATGGAAATAATACATTTAATTTGGAATGAAAGAAGTAGAAAAAACAAATGCATTAAAATATAGCTGTCTAAATATCTAGTTATAATTTAAAGGAGTAGTTTACATCTACATACACAGAATCGTACACTTATTGCATAACAAATATAAACATACATAAAAACAAGCAAATAAACAAACACTCATATATGCATACATATATGCAAACATACATTCATAAATACATTCATACGTACATATATGCATACATGCCTTCAAACTTAGAAAAATAAATGCAGAGATTTACCCACATGTATATGTGTACTTATTATATGTATGTGCATATATATGTATATATGGACACACGCACACGTATATACACAAATATACATACATCCATACACACATACACGTTTTACTCTGTGTCTTTCTTGTTGTTTGTTTATTCTACTATCAATATAAGAAGTTGTCAGCTCACAAAAACAAGACATTCTTTCTTCATCTTTGATATGCTTTTTCATAAATATTTGAAAGTTTGAAAGTCATTAATAAATTATAAAAAGTTCCATAAATCTTAATATTTACTTTTCTTCTTCTTTCCTTTTTTCTTTTTTTTTTTTTTTTTTTTTTTTTTTTTGTCCTAGCCAAATTCGATCCAGTAATTATTTCTAAGACTATAACCTTCACGTAAATTGTAAATTGTTTTTGTTTTTTTTGAAAAATCGTTATTTAGAAAACACAGAGAATTAAATATATTTTCTTTACAGTAGTGACATATATCTCTGTATACTGACTCATCTTCAAAATCGATCTCAAAAAGTAGTTTTCTCTTTATGTCACAGAATCTCTTAATATTTACTTTCTGGAATTGAAATGACGATGATTTTTTTTTATTCTCTCTCTTAGAGCTGGTTTGATCCGTGTATGATAACTCTAATCTCAGAGGGTTTTTTTTTCAACCAGAAACTGCTACTAGTCTTCGTTCAAGAACAAAAGATCTCAGTCCTTGAATTCTGTTAATGGAGTTTCGACCCATGAATCGCTTTCTTAGTTTGATGGCTGTTCACGAGAGAAGATTTTCTTGACATATAAGCAGCTGGATCTTATCAGTGCTCTCTCTCTCTCTCTCTTTTTTTTTTTTTTCTTCATAAGAAGTTTTTTTTCTTCTTCTTTTTGTCATGAATATATGAATTTCTTGAAGCATTTCCGTGCATAAAATTGATTTCATTTTCGCCTACTCGACCTCGAGATTAGTTCGGAATGTTGGAAATTTTTTCAGGTGTTTTAAATCAAGTTCTTATTTAAAAAAAACATTGTTGTAATAAATGTGAGAGTGTGTTTGTGTGTGTGTGTGTGTGTGTGTGTGTGTGTGTGTGTGTGTGTGTGTGTGTGTGTGTGTGTGTGTGTGTGTGTGTGTGTGTGTGTGTGTGTGTGTGTATGCATGCATGGATACATACGTACGTATCAGTGGGTCTGTGCATATTAATCTTGCTGAATTAAAAGTGATTTGTGCATTATTATTATTATAAACCGAACTAAATGCTAACAAATATGAAATATTCAGCATTCAGTAATGCAGCAGTATTAATATATTCTTGCAATTTATTGTTCGTTTTTCCTAACTTGTAATATTAGACATAGATCGTTATGCACCAGGAGGTACCACAGTTATTTTATTACTGAATGTAATACATTCTTGTAGACATTTGGCAACATGTCAAAGAGACTGTATAACTCAGTATAACTGGTTCCAGGATCGATCCTCTGCAGTTGTCATTTGAAGGAAGTTTTCAGATTACTTGTTAATGCAGAAAACTGAATGTAATTTGATAAATAATAATTGTGAACAGCAATGTTGGTCTTTGAGAAAAACCAAACGGTTGCCTTCAGTGTCAGTGCTACTGCAGTGTCATACCATACAAACCTGCCTTTTAATCAATGCTAGCCAGTTATGTTGTTTTGTCTTCATCTTTTCGCCAAGTAAGTTTTTACGGAGAATAATTTATATTTTATGCTTAGACGTTTCAGAATTAATTGTAAAATAAACTATTACATACTGTGAGAAATGCGACAGTGTAAGAGCCTTGGTTTGTCTGTTTGATACTTACGTTAAATACATTTATATTTATAATTATAACAATATTGGAATACTGGGTTTGCAGTATTTCCGTTTAAGCGACAAGATCAATGCAGGATCATGAAACTGTTTGTTTCTATCTGTTTTAGTGTCATCGTGTTATTATACAACTTGATGAAAATTTACATACCTCTTTCTCCTGAGAGTTTGATACAGTGCGTCCCCCTGAAGTAACCGTACATGCAGTTACGTTCTATTAAATGATAGGTCTCGAGACCTGGTTGGAATGGGTCAATACAGTCCTTGTTGTCGTCGTCGATGGAAGTGCAGACGTAGCAGTCTATAGCCAGTGCTGAAAAAAAGAGATAAAGATAAATTAAGATGTATGTGATTCTCTGTGGACCTTCGCTTAATATAAAGCGAAATAATAAAAACCTGATAAAAAAAAAAAAAGAAAGCAATAAATCAAGTGAAATAAATCAAGTGAAATAAAATAAAAAAACAAAATAAAATTATTCAATATCCAGTCTGCTTTTATCATCATGAATTTAGCAGAAAAACAGAAACTTGCTTAAAACATTTGTTTAATAAACCGAAATCATCTACAAGAACAAAGAACAACATTAACAATCACAACTACATCATCACCATCATCAACCACAGTAATAATAATAATTATGATAATGTTGATGATGATTATGATGGTTATAAAGTAGATGATAAATAAGTCAGTATATAATAAATAAATAAATAAATAAATAAATTTTGTTCTTTATATAAACAAGAAAGATTGCAATTTACAATTCTGAGCAGAGTCCTTATTTCGAAAAAAAAAAAAAAAAGCTCGTCAAGGAATACGAAAAGTATATTTAGAAATGTTTCACATACATACATACATCTATATATGCATACATACAAAAGAAGGATATTTAGATTAAATGTTATTATTTAACGAAATATAATACTCCTTACAATGGTGACATTTTAGTGAAAATAAAAATGAATCTCATTTAAGCACTACAAAATCTCTTTCATGTTTATTTCTTCTTTTTTTTTTCTCTTCTTCTTCGTGAAATCTAACTAACATAACTTACTTAAAAATATTTAATTAAATTACTAAGTAAATCAGTCTGTAGGTATATGAGCAGGTGAAAATAATATAAATTAATTGTCTGTAATTCACAGGAATTATACATTTGTTGTTAATAAATTGTAAAGGAAAAAAATGTTATTATCCTTACATTGTAATCAACTGACCCAGTATCACCGCCTAATATTGTTTGAATTATTATTAGAAGTAGTAGTACTGGTAGTAGTAGTAGTAGTAGTAGTAGTAGTAATTAGTAGTAGTGGTGGTGGTGGTGGTAGTAGTAGTAGTAGTAATCATCGTAGTAGTAGTAGTAGTAGTCATAGCAGCAGCAGTAGGAGTAAGAACACTATCATTATGATTATTTATTACTGTTGTCGTATTTCACTTCTGACGGTAAACACATTAGAGATATTTTCTATTTCAACGTTTTATTTATTTTTATTTTTTATTTTTTTATTTATTATTATTTCTTATATTTTACTTACAATCACCACATTCTTCATCATAAATTTTGTTATCAGTAATATTAGTTTTATTATCGACACTGCTGCTGTTATTATTATTATTATTATCATCATCATCATCATCATCATCATCATTTTCATGATGATAATAATAATAATAATAAGAAGAAGAAGAAGAAGAAGAAGAAAGAAGAAGAAAAAAAAAAATAATAATAATCTGTTATCGGCAATATTACTTTTGTTATGGATAGTGCTGCTGCTATTATTATTGTTGTTGTTATTATGATGCTGCTGCTCATACATTATGAAAAACAGTATGGTATAATTATATCCTGAGCTGAAACAGAAGATTTTCACAGTTTAATTAAGTAATATCCAAGGCCTTTTTTGAATCAGTTGTATGTTTTCTTAACATAAACTGATAGCGCATAAATCAACAGCAAGATTAAATTATAAACAGAAAAGAAAAAAAAGAAAAACGCTCAGCTGGGGAAAACAAATGTACATAATTATTTAAATCCAGGTATAATATATCAAAAGTGCTCTTTAGATAAAAAAAAAATACTGACTATTAAGATATTGGAAAACTTGGTTTGGTTCTACAATGCAGTTATGTAAAGTGAATAATCTTGTTGTTGTTGTCGTTGTCGTCGTCATCATCATCATACTCATCATCACCATCATCATCATCATCATCATCATCATCATCATCATTATTATTATTATTCTATATATTGGTAAAGAATAAACATAACTAGTGGCTCAACGAGAAACTACATTAAAGCGATATGAATATTAAATGACAAGATACTATTTCTGGTTTTACATTATGAAATTCTAATTAAGTCTCTTTCCTTTCTTTTCAGTGACGAAAACGAGAAGTATATTATTTTTAATAAAACTGAAGAGAAATATTGATTTCCGCGAAAGTAAAAAAAATACCGTTAGAATAATGTTATAAGCTTGTTCAGTGTATGATTAACGAGTTATATATAAAATAAGTGAGCGTGCATACCATCTCTGCTAGATTTATCATTACGTTCAGTTTTGTATCTGTGTGGAGTAGTATTAATCAATCCTTTTTAAAATTAAAATTAAAATAGATTGAAAAATAAAAAATCCTTAAAAAAATAAAAAATAAAAATAAATAAATAAATAAATAAAATAAAGAAGAAGAGGCAAAAAAGAAAAAGAAGAACGAGCTATATCGCTTAAAAAAAAAATAACAAAAAAAAAAAACTATGTTTTGTATTCCAGTTCCTATAATATTATTGAGAAAAGTACAAGCAGACGTGAGATACAAATATAGTTCAATAAGAGTACCAAGTAGAAACTGATCCCAAGACGAGCTTCGCCTCAGGCCAACACGGCGGAGCAACCCACTCAGTAGTGATACTATCTGTTAACACTTTACATGTCTAAATCATTTCATCTCCCGTGATATACGTTGATCTGTGCCATGTGCTTGACGCATAGTAATTATTTTGTCTGAAAAGGGTAATAGAAGACGGCTCAGAACGGCTCTAGAACCATAAACCAACCAGTTTTAAAACAGGGTGTAGAAAATACAGCACAAAATAACTCGTCACAAAGTCAATAATGCGCTTTTGAAAAAATACAGAAAATATTTTGAATATAATACAACATATAGATTTTCTCTAGAATTAAATAAAATAGCAAACTGAGAAGATGGCTCCGTCCATGTTTTAAACATGACTAGTACAAGTAACATTTTAATTTGATCCTGTCCAGATTTTCTCGTTCCGTAAAATATTTGAATTGACGAGTCACAGAGCGAAGGATTAATTTACTTTGTCGTTTTCGTCGGCTGTTTCCAGTTCTTGCCAGTTTGCTGTGACTACTTTATCAAAAGATGTTATATTTGTCTCTTTTTGTCGTGAAAAGGCCATTGTAAAGATCAAGTGACAAGTGATACGAAGTGTTTTATTTGTACGTTTGTTTTGTTTGTTTGATAAGGGAATTATAAATCCATTGACAAATAATAAGAACTTTATTTATTTATTTATTTATTTGTTTGTTTGTTTGCTACCTGCCACTTTTGATATACGGTTGTTATACGACTGCACGCGAGAATCTACAAAATGACTGAATGAATTATTGTATCACAGATTCATGAATCAGTGAAGGCTTTGACAGAAAGTGAATCAAGTTGACAACATGTATTAGTTTTTCATTTCCTACGTTACATTTTCCAAACAATATTGAGTTGGCGATTATAGAAACCATTTATAATAATCTCAAAAACTGAACTGATGAAACATGACAACAGAAATGTTTAGTTCATTTCCTTTTTTTTTTTGTGAAATAACATTATATGGAAAATATCCAACATTTCTATTTTTAAGAAGAAAAAATGAAACAAAACAAAAATAAAAATAAAAAGTTTACAGTCCACTGGACTTCATTAGTGTTGTTTAGAAAAGAAGCTTAACCAGTCGATCATAAAATCATATTAGCCAATCAAATGCGAGCATTTCATTTAAATAATTTAGAAGCAGACGTCACGGGTTTACGTGCAGACGACTTCTGTTTACTTCCAGGACGACACATAATCCGTCAATAGACTAAACATACTCTAATTGATTTTCAGTAGTTCATAGTCTTAATTTTACTTGAAGCATCCAAACTGCATCCAAAAAGGATTTGTGGTAAATATTTAAACACTGAAAAAAAAAAAAAAAAACACACCCAAAAACGATTAGATAATTGTTTTAATAATCCGATGAATTAGACAGATTTTGATCGATATCACCGATACGAAGCTTAATGCCTGTTAAAAAAGACCAAGGCTGTATCTTCCATCGCGTCTGATCAAAGTTAACTGAGGAGATGTAGTGTATTGTAACGACACATATAATTATTATCCAGTGCAATGACGTAACAATATATAGAAGAAAAAAAAATGAAATTAATAAATAAGGTCTTGATACGTGTTTTTGCTTGATTTTTATTTTGTTTAATTTATTTTAATTTTTAATATTTTGTTTTTATATATATTTTGTTTTTTTCATTTATGTTTTCATTTTTTTTTTTTTTTTAAATTTAAAAAAAAAAAATGTATTGTTTAATTTCAAGCGTTCATCTGATGAAGTAAATCATTGAAATAGCTAGAACAGATGACAATAAAACCTTATTATCATTTATATAGACTATAATTTTATACAAACTGTTTGACATTCATAATTTTTCAGAAAAGTAAACAAGGAAAATAAGAACATGATTCTGTCTTGTCTGTCTATTTCTCTGTCAGCCTGCGTGCGTGAATTTTCACTTTGATATCTTTCACTATTTCTTTAATTTCCGTGCATTTTATCAGACACTTCACATTAACCATATTGTTAGCAACACTTAGTGATGAAAGATTTATCTGGTTTCATTGGAAATTTCGCACATTTTTTATTATTTTCAGACCGAAAAACATAAGAGTAAAATAAAAAAAAATGAACAAAAACAACAAAACTCTCTTTGAATTCACATGAGACTGATTTCTTAAAATCCTGTTTATGCGTAGATGTAGACACATATCTATGTATCGTTGTTGGTGGAAAGGACGTCAGCGAATATACTAACAGAATGAAAATAAATTAACGTGCTAATCTGAGCAAGCTGTTGTGAAGCACGCCCACTGAATATACGTAATTTCTTAGCCTGTATAGAACCAGCTTTCTTTATCTGAAGAAGTAATCAAACGGACGTTTATTCATTTTCTTTCTCGATAACATTAGCATTCATGACATGAAATTGTTCTTGACTTAACCTGGTAACAGTTTGTTGTCGTTGGACACATATACCATTTCATTTCATATTCCTTAATTTAGTTTGTTTTTCTCCGTGGACCGATAATATAATAAAAACGCGTTTTCTAACGTATATGACAGGGATGTCAAAAATATAGTTGTTAATAAAATAATGACGGAAGTGTGAACATCGAAATCCTTAATCTTATTTGCTTCAGAAATTTAGGTAACAACGCGCTTGGCTGTTCAGCTATTACAAAAAACTGTGTCGAGATATCGTTAAAAATTCATTCATTCTTCCATTCGCGAACCATTCATTGATTTATTCATTTACATTTCTATATTTGTAAACCGTTAATTTTACAGAAAAACAGCCACTGAGTTTAACATTTCATCTTAATAATATTATTTTAGTAGTGCACATGAATCCATTAAACTTGTTGTCTTAAAAATCTTAAATAAAAATTTAAAAATGTGGTTAACTCTTTTATCTCTCTCTCTTTATTTATTTATTTATTTATCTATTTATTTATTGTTCATTTTCACTTTTTTTTTTTTTTTTTTTTTTTTTTTTTTACGGAATTTCGAAACAAATTTATAAATATAAAGAGAATTCTTCATCCGAATGCTTCAGGCCTCGTTAGAGGACTTTTAATGGATGTATTTTTCGCCCCTGCACACACAATTATTTTCTCTACAACGCCATTTAGACAATAGTCAGTTGGCATCCGCCATCTATTGATAGTTAGAACACCATGGATTCCAACAAGTCTTTATTTCCTTCGACTGCGTCCAATGTTTCCCTGGGCGACACAAGCTATTTGGAATTTCTTAAATCAATGGTCCATTATTTGCTGCCTCCTGTCTATATGGGCTCTAGGGCTGAATTAAACACTTCGAGTTAGCGAATCTTTATTAAAGAACCGAAAAACTCAATAAAGGATTTTTTTCTTCTTTTTCTTCTTCTTCAACTTCTTTTTTGGAATACCTTGAACTACTCCAATTGATTTTTTTTTTTTCCCCAATATTACGTGAGCTGGTATTGGTTTTAACGTTAACTCTATTGATCACTGTGTAGACAGTCTGATAATTACGTCTGTATCAGGATCTTCTCTCTGACACACGTTTAAAAAAAGGTTACGACTATCAAGCAATCATTTTCGTTTAGACACACACTCTGTACCGTGTCTGTGTGCATGCGCACGACGGGGTTTGCTTCAGAATAATAGACGTGGATATTACTACAATGGCAGATATCAATAATGACGTCAGAAGTATTAGTTTGTTTATTAATGTAGCAAGAGACGAAGTACTGGCATCCCACGCAGATACAAATAATTACTCAGCGATGATGGCAATATTAATGATGACTGTAAGGGTAATGGTAAAGGTGATACTGATTGCAATAATAATAATAATAATAATAATAATAATAATAATAATAAAAACAACAACAACAATGATATTAACAATAGGAAAGCTTGTGATGATGATGATGATGATGATGGTGATGATGAGTAGAGGAATTGCTTTCGTTTCCATATCAAGATTACTGCAATGACCACCCCCAGGAACAACATCATCGTCATCATCATGATCATTATTATCAACAACATCTACATTAATGCGAAATGAAAAAAGAACAAAACAAAATATATAAAGTAAATAATACTCTTATTGATCAATGTGTTCAACTAAGTAATGCTTTTATTCTGTAAATCTAGATGAAACGACAACAGTAAAACACAGCCCAAAGCCTCAATCGTCGCCTCTAACATGAAAAGCAATGATTAATTCCCTTTTACACGTAAAATAATTGACTTTCACCTTCAGCAAAGTTGATTAGAAGATAACACCGCTGCATAGTAGAAATACAAGCCTAGGTGAGGCTTAAGGGCAGATCGCCAACATACAGTTTAACGATTTTTGTCATGCTCCTATGGATTATAGTGAAAAGAATGTTTTTTACTTAAATGGCTCATATATTTTGGTCCTAATGTCAGAAATATTAAAGGAACAGACTTCGAAAGGGGAATGGAAGGGTACAAAAAGTATGCAGTAGTAAAATTTGACATTGACTTTAAATTTAATTATCATCCACGGATGGCGTATTTAATGAAAGTGGTGTTGAATGGTCGTTACACAATTGCATTACTTGCTTTTCGTTTGTTTATTTTATGGTTTTGCTTGTTTACTTTTTTGTTTATTGATTCAGCAGTTCTATTATTCTTCAGTACAAGCTTGCACGAGAAGATTATATAATATTATGCCTCAGTTTATTCGATATATGTCTGTGTTTTCGTATGTATCTATGAATATGTGTGCTTGTGTTTGTGTGTTAAATATCTACATAAAATAGTATATACATATATACATTCATAACACACACAAACACACCTTCAATCCGATTAACAGAAACTTTTTAACGAACTGGCAACTGACCATTCATAAGGAGAAATTACCGAAGTTTACCCAAGAAGAATCGATCCTGGGACATAATGCATTTCAGCTGAGTATCACACAGTCGAGTGAGGACGTGGGGTACAAATAAATAAAGCAGACGGTCGCACGGGCTCGTGACATAAATTCAATGTCATCTTTCCGTGATGCTTTGTAATTTTTCATTCCACAATCTCAAGAGACCATCTTACGCATCCTGTGCGATCGATATTTGAACATCACTGAAGTGAAGACAGCGTTCAGAAACCAACATTAAAAAAACAACAACAACATGTAAATAGGTCGATAGATGAAGTAAAATAACTATACATACAGGCGTATTTATTTACCTATATAGCTAATTACGTACAAAATACGTTCTCGTACGTATGAGCGTGTGCGTAAGAAAGTCCGTGTTTAATGATGCATGGCTTTTCAAAAGATATAGCTGCATATGTATATACATGTATGCATGTGTGTGTGCGTGTGTGTGTGTGTGTGTGTGTGTGTGTGTGTGTGTGTGTGTGTGTGTGTGTGTGTGTGTGTCACCACCCTAACATAAGCGACTGTGTACAGATTTTTAAACAACATTTATGGATGTAAAATTGTTTAATGAGATTAGTTTTCAAAAGAATCAAAGTCATTCTAATACGTGTATTACAAATTCTGCTACATTAAAAACGTATTAAATAACGTAAAGCAGCTGGCATTTCATGTTTTAAACGTAATACTAATAGTTCGTTAACGCACGAAAGAGAGTGTGTGTGTGTGTATGTGTGTGTGTGTGTGTGTGTGTGTGTGTATTGTGTTTAATACGAACAATAATCCCAAAATAAGGAAATTTAGTCCGTAGGTTAATGAAATTGTGTGAGATAGCCGCGAGGGATAATGGCATGAAATAGATTAATTACTTTGTAGATTACAAGATTATTTTATTTTACAAACCAAAAAAAATTAATACTATTGTTTTTCTTTTCATTCTGCAACAATAACAACTACAAAAACAAAAACAAAAACAAATCAAAACAAAACAACAACAACAAACAACAACAAACAAACAAAACAAAAAACTTTGGGATTCTACAATTATAATACCAATAGGAACTACATGTTCTAATATTTCTGTACAATTAGTATTCTTCTGATACAGTTGTTGTTGCAATGTTTTTAGCATTAATGAAAACAATATACAAATAACAAAGATGATGATAATGTGAATGAGTCCAGTGACGTAATATTATCAAGTAATAGCAAATTCAATGACCAATGTAGTTCTGAATGTATTTAGAAATGTCGGTATCATATTTATAGCCGACACGAATATAGTAACACTTAAAGATTTCCTTGTCTTAAAATGAACTTCATTATTTTTGTAAAAATTGTCGAAATTATTAAATCAATTAATAATAATAATAATAACAATACATCATTAATGATAATAACGTTGTTTCGAAATGGTAACTGTATGTTATTTCAGGCCATAGAAGTCATACTGAAATTGCTGAGCATGCCAAACAAAATTGGTAGTAACATGAAGATCTACGTCTTAATTTCTCCTTGAATATAAAATGGCTCTTGGTATGATATCACACACAATATGGAACACTGCTAGGGAACAAGCACAATAAAATACATTTACAATCACTTCGTCTTCATCTAGAGTTTCCCCGACAGGATAGATTTGATAGATGTAACCTGTTTCCACGGTTCATTACGGTGGGCGAAACCATCAGAAAAGCAAACGTGATTCGTCTTTCTGCTTCTTTTTTTTTTTTTCAGCGACGGCGACGGTGATTGAATAACAAAGAAGATTCGCGTTTGTTTTATCCCCGAGGAAGATAAATTATTTTATTAGCACGCGCCGTGTCGTGGCTAAGATGACCAAGCGACAGTCTGGAATTGATTTTTTTTTTTTCCAACTTTCTCTTTACAAACCAGCGCAGCGGCTCCGTGATGGTCGCATTTCCGCCGACCTGACGTGATTATAGCAACTGGTAATTTGAAAACGTGAAAAAAAACGAGAAAAAACATAACAACAATCTAATACAGGTTGTCGCAGCTAATAGCGTTGACAATACTGGGATTAGAACATAAATTTCTAGAATGTTTTTATATAATTTTTTCAAAAAAAAAAAAAAAAAAAATGAAACGACGTTTTTTTAAAGACGGATCTATATTTGGAAATTTGTACAGAATAATGAATTGCTCTGGAGGCCAAGTTTTTTGTTGTTGTTGTTTTCCTTTCTTTCTGCTTCGAAGCATTTGCAAGATATTTTAATAAGTAAAATCAGTCATGTTAACTTTCATAATGTAATACAGCTATGAACGTAAACTATGAACGTAACTCTTTGATTCAGGGAAAGATAACTATAGATTTTAAACATTACACTTTGATTCAGAAAATATTATTTATTATTCTGGGATTGGATTCTGTTTAGTTAAGATATGTAATGCAATATATTAATGTCTATACCAGGATAGACAGACAGATTAGACACAGGCTGGCAAATGGCCAATCACACAAATAAATAAATAAAGAAAGAAAGAAAGAAAGAAAGAAAGAAAGAAAAAAAGAAAGAAAGAGAGAAAGAAAAAAGATTTAAAAAACTCCGAAAACTCACCACCTTTTTTGTATCTTGCTTTATTTATATTTATATTTAATAATATATATCTTTAATTTTCTTTTTTTCTTTTTTTTTTCTTTTTTTTTCTAATACAGTATGATATATTTAGAGAGAAATACATCAGTTATATTTAACAATGATTTCTCATTTAAATCTTGATTTTTTTAATTTTTAGTTTTTTTTATTATTTTTTTTTTTATATAGCTATTTACAGTTTATCTGTAATTATACATATTTATAACATCATTCAATCAAGAATGGAAGATAGCGGACTTATCTATTGACAATATTGTTTATTTTAATGGCAAATGTTAGCAGACAAGGCATCAATCTAAATTAAATAGATTTCTCATTTGTTAATCAAACAACAGATATTCTGTTATTATGAAGTTACTCAGAAAATAATTAATACAAATACAGAAGACAGACAAAGTGTGTTAATAATAAATGAAAATCGAGTCATTTGAGAATATTAAAGGTTTTCTTAAGTGTTGCACGCTAACATTACTCTGAATTATTAATAACACCAACTTATTAGTGTCATTGAAAGTTTAGTGCTTGCCATTGTAAGAACCAAAAAAGAAAATTGAATAGCTTGGAGTATTTAAATTTGTAAGAAGTAAAGGTGAATATATGTTGTATTCAGAAGAAAATATTCAAAAGAAACTGAGAGAGAGAGAGAGAGAGAGAGAGAGAGAGAGAGAGAGAGAGAGAGAGAGAGAGAGAGAGAGAGAGAGAGAGAGAGAGAGAGAGAGAGAGAGAGAGAACTTTGAACATCTTTCAAAAAATTATATGTTTTGCTTGTATTTTAAAATTGTTTTGTATTTATTTATTTATTTATTTATTTATTTACTTACTTACATTTTTTTTTTTTCTGCTTGCAGGTGTTCAGCAAATGAAAATATATTAGGTTATAAAATATTTTCTTAATATAAAAAAAAAAAGTAACAAAAAAATATTGCCGAAATCTGTAGAACTCACATGGACTGATAATTACAAATCTTTCAACATGAAATTTCTTTTCTACCATAAAAATAGCTGTCAGTTTCTTCTTACTCTTCTTATTTTTTATACCATTAACGATCCTTAAAAATGTATTGGCTGTTCAGGACAGGCAGCGAAGAACATACCACGGCCATTTATACACCAGCACGTAGTTCTCTGACCACTGACTTTTGTGTTCTCCTTGATTTTTACTTTTTGGGGAAATACTGTTGATTATGGTTACGTCCAATGCCAAAAAGTGGCTGCCAGACAGCGTGTTATTAAAATTTATTTCAAAGAACAACTATTTCTGTTGTTTTCGTTTAAATAATTTATAAACACAAGAAGGCAATTTTAAAATATTTGCTTCTTAAAATATGAGTAATTATTAGTCCTGTCTCACCAATGCTTTAAGCTGAACATAATTATATCCACATGCACGCAAACATAAACACATATAGATAAGCACGCACAGACGCACACACATGCATACACTTACGTATTATACACGCCATTGTGGACACATTCTAACCCTATGCTTTAATACTTTCTGATATTGTATAAAAACTCGCAGCATTGGTTCATAATAGCACTATCGTTTCAAAACGAGTTTAATGAGAGAGAGCGCATAAACAACATTATATGCAAATAGCCTAAAATGCTTAAGTAATTGGCTTCGTTTTCTCCAATATTTTAACATTCCCAAAGCTAATATTCTGAACTGGATGTTGAAGCAGTTGCTGTTCTCTAGAGAAATGAAATTAATATAACTGAAATATTAACTTCTGAGAACAACTAAACTTATCGTCTGTGGACTTGTCGTTTAGAATTTTTCAGCAGTAACAAATTGGCCAAATTTAATAATTTAGCGATTGTATGATTTATAAAAAAAAAGATATTTAACAATACAGTAATGCCTTTTGTTCGATTTTTTTTTTTTATAAAAGATTAATATTTAACAAGAGTTATGAGTTTCGACATATTGTAGATTAATTTCTTATATTTGCTTCAAACAAGATTTCCATATGTTTCCTTGTACCATAATTTTGCCTGAAAAAAAGTGTGTCAATCTGCTGAACGCTATTTTTAAGCATTTTATTAATTTTTTTATAAAATTACATTTCGCAGTGAATGGATATAAACATGCATAAAACATTTAATATTGACGGATATTACATGTCAGCCATAAGTTTCGTATGTCTTGATATTATGAGAAAAATGTACATGCATCTTCCATAAACAGAAACACAAAGACATACACCACAGTCTGTGAAAAATGACAATGGATGGATTCTGGAGAACTGATCCAACCACCCATCAAGCGCTAAACCATTATTCTAATGGTTTTACTGAGCAAAACGTTTGAACAGGAAACAAAACAAACAAAAAAAGTAAAAAATAAAATAGAATGAAATAAAATATTATAAATTATAATAATAAAAAAAATAATAATAATAAAAAAAGGATAATATTATTAGTATTATTATTATTATTATCATCATCATTATTGTATCATCATCATTGTTATTATTATCATTATCATCATCATCACCATCATCATCAACATTATTATTATTATTATTATTATTATTATTATTATTATTATTATTATTATTATTGAAAATTCTGCACTTTATATAGGACTGTCTAATCGTAAAACGATACTTTGGTAATCCTGTTTGCAAATGAAATGTAAATTGCTCTTCTTAACGGGAAAAGATGAAAAAGAAAGGAGAAAAAAACAAACAAAGAAAAACACTCCACTGAATAACATTGATAAAGAGGAGAGTCCTTTAATGCATTAGCCCTGATACTCTGAGTAGTCGTTTACCAATATCATCTATCCGATTAAAGCAGAA
>CM022679.1:12444414-12471914 GCA_012295275.1 Chrysomallon squamiferum
GACTTCATCAAGGAGTTCATTAAACACACCTGCTGTTTAGTTTATGCAGCGATGCACTGGCATATCACACAGATGTAAGTCTGTACAGAAGCCTTTAACAGATTCTGAGCGAGTGCAGAAAAACCCAACAATGGCCAGCATTTCTTTAACGAATTAAAAGCCTAGTGTCAGCAACAAAACATACTTCAACGGAAAACAAAAGCTTAGAGTTGAGGTCAGCGGGGTTAAAGCTGACTTCATCATTCCAGAGGCGGTTCCAGAAACAGCGCTTACCAATTAACGCCCTGGGCTACCCATGCAGTCACTCTCATGCTTCGACTTAACAACTGCAAGGACAGATCAAAACCATTACTTTTAGCTTGACGCCCTAGGCTCCTCTATCCCAGTTCTTCTTCACCGAGTGACTGCCACTCTAATCCAGAGAAAAGAGAGGACTTTTTTTTTTTTTTTTTTTTTTTTTAAATGAGGCCAAATGTGCCAACAGTATTAATTCACAAACAAGTTAACACCGTATTCATTTTCTTTCCAGAACCGTACGTTTGAATATTAACTGCATACAGTCGTTAACGTAAATTGTCTTTTTATGCTAACGAAGCCAGTTTTGTTTCTTTTCTCGTTACACCATATAATTCACCCTGCTAATTTGCCTGCCGCAGAAAATAATTCAGTTCATTAATACTCTGATGTGTTGCGAAAAAATAACTGCATAATGGTAATGAAATACACTGTAGAGAATTAGCCTTACGAAAGAGCCGTATTAGTTAAAAGAATTTTATGTTACTGTTGTGTGCTACAGGTAATTTTAATATGTAAAACTGTGTTTATTGAAAGCTTTGATATATTTCTGAAAATGCATGCAACAGCTGATGTACTCCGGCGAAATATGTTGAAACAAATTTAAATTAAAAAAATAATAATAATAAAAATATATTTAAAAAAAAATGAAATGTTCGAGATTGTGCGATAGGAAGAAAAAAGTGAAAAAAAAAAAAAAAAATTGTTTTTAATTTTAAAAGATCCATCAATTTTAGTGCATATCCGTTTTTGTATATTTATATCGTTTAAAAGTGTACTGAATTTCTGTGCTTTCTATCAGTCTGCCTTGACTGTTCGACTGTTATTAACCTAGTATACAAATATACATATATACGCGTATGTATGTACATATGTGTCGTTGTATGTACGTATTACTGTGTTTATCTACTTTCGTACCTATGTGTGTATGTATGTATATATGGATACATGTATCAATTTGTTAATATCTATCTACCTGTCTATCTATAATCATCCATCCGTCCTTCTGTCTGTCGCTTTCGAATGTTCTTTTTTGTTCTTTCTTTCACTCTTTGAGCATAACGTTGTCTCCGCCGGTAATGAAGTAATTGCATACCACATTTGAGCTACATCTTTGACAAGGAATTATGTTCTAAACTAATGACACAGCACGACACGTCTCTCAGAGATTGCGGTTATTTATAAATTGTAATTGCCGTCATCAGTAGCGAAGGATCATTCACGTTGTCAATAAGACACTGGCATCTCAGTGGCCACGCGGAGGGGATAACTCTGCTTCGTCAACTTTGAAAAGGAGATTAAACTAGCACTCATCGATTTGTAGTTAACCCTTTGCAATCTCAAGAAACATTTTTTTTTTTTCAAAAACCTAGTTGAAGACGGGATAAAGACCCGTAAAACTTGTCCCATAAGAGCTGTGTACTACTGTCTAGAGTAAATGTCAAAGATAATGTTATCAGCGAGAGCCTATGTTCCACGAAAATACCATTATGCCCGTAAGGGCGATATTAGACCATTATGGCTGACGAGAGCTTTGGCTTTCAATTTTGGTATAGTCCTTATTTATTGATGAATGGATGTAACCTGTACATGGGAACAAGTAAAATGTAACTGCTTACAGTTCTAGTAACTTCGGTGTCTGACCTAGATATTATGCCTTAAACGGAAATTCTTTTTAAAGTATTTGCACTTAATGGTGTTTTCATTATTACTAGACAAATAGAGTGGCACTTGCTGTATTTTGTTAAATAAGTCAGTAAGTATCAGTCAGTATTATGCATTATGCTGAAATTATTCGTTTAAAGGATATAAATACTGACAATATTTTTTCAGCTAGATTGATTTCGGAATAAAATTGTGTCCTTAAGCATTAATTCATTTATTAAATTTTATTAAAACGAAAAACCAACCAATTTAGTATTTGCAACTGTTAGTAGTTGCTTTGGCATTATGATTATTAGTAGTAAAATCGGTACTGGTAATAATATTATTGTTGTTGTTGTTGTTATTATTATTGTTGTTGTTGTTGTTGTTGTTGTTGTTGTTGTTGTTGGTAATAATAGTAGTATTAGCAGCAGCAGCAGCAGTAGTAGTAGTAGTAGTAGTAGTAGTAGTTTTGCAGGAATTCTTGCTGCTGTTGTAATTCATGTTGTTTTAGTAGCAACAGCAATGTCAGTAGCAGTCTAATTATAACAGAAGTAGCAACTGGTGCAGTAGAAAATGTAGTAGCAGTGTTGTTGTAGCAGTAGTGGTATCAACTGTTGCAGTTGCAGTTACAGAAACTGTAATGGAGCAGAAGTAGCAAGAATCTATTATTTAACTGTTTCTTTATCTGCCTCTATGTCACTGGGTCTAACCTCATCACGTATGCAAACGGATTTGATATTGTGCAACTCGACAACTCGCCGTGCTCTACGTTATTAACATATAGACGCAGTGATGCCCTAGTCTTGTAATTCTGTTATTGAACAGTCTGTGCTTGCGCCAAGCTTTGTTGTGCGCCAACACGACAGGTTTGTGATTGATTTTTATACAACATGCTCCGACATGTACGGTCCATAGAAAATTAAGGCTACATCCAATTTATGTCAGCGGCAGGGTACACCAGAAGCAATAAACAGCGGTTGTCAGGAAAACATCATTTGTGTAGGTGTTCTTTTTTTCTCTCTCTCTTTCTTTTTCAAGGCAGCTAGCTGCTGAAAGACGGTAAAAGCGATATTAATCAAAGGATTCTAAGTTGGTGTTAAAAGGAAAACATTTCGCGAGGTTATGTCCACAGCAGTTGCAGAAATAACAGACTGTAAGGAAAAGAAAAGAGTGTTGTTAATTAAGAATAAATAATTATGCTTTCTTGTTACAGAAACTAGCTTTTATGAAAGGACTGAGTTAAGTGTGAATTGTATATGTTTGTAAACATTTAGTCAACAGGTCTCTCTCTCTCTCTGTCTGTGCAAATGTAAGGTCCGACCTATTCTTTCACAAATCGACGTTATAAAACAGAATGGCGTATCTTTGAAAAAAATAGTAATTATAACAACTACTTGTGCCTATGTACATATACGGTATTCTAACGTAGCACCAAACGTAATTTTTAAAAATCATTTACAATATCGTTTCATATCATGCATAATGATGTTTGAGTAAGATAAACATCACTATATTTCATCTTGGTTTTTTTTTGTTTTGTTTTTTCATGGATTAAAATGGATATTTGACTCTTTGGATAATGACAGCATATTCATCAGCTAAATACAATTTTCATGCAAATGAGACAGTGATGTAATTCATGCTCGCTGTAGCTTCCCCCTAGGGTATGTAACCATTCCATAAAAAACCCACGTAATTATCCAATGTTGGCACAACCGCGTTACTCTTGACGAATGAGCGGCCGAGCTGTGGTGCATTCGGAGGTTAACAGACACTTAACACTTTGTACACCTTCACATCTGATATGATATTAAATAAAGACCTCATCTGCGAACATTTACACGCAGACTTAAACATTTGTAGATATATTTTTTTCATGAACTGATAATTTTAAGTAAGCCATATCGTTTACAGTAGATACACTTTCCGAATGATTTAAATGGAGATATAGCTTGAAGATTGTGTTCTGGGATTTACATTTTAAGAACATTCGGATTGTTTCTCGTGTCTTTTCTTTACTTGTTTTAAATTAAAAAGGTTAACAAGTTAGAAAGTATTAAAAACCAAGCTGTAATTTATATGCATCTTTCCTATTTTCAGAATTTAAGCGAAATAAGTGGAAATACATCAATCATGTCTTGAAGTGAACTTTCGCCATTTTGCCCATGGCAGGCATGCGTGATGGAAGCATCATAAAAAAAACCCACCCATAACAAAAGACACAAACCTTCAGGAAGGAACTAATTAAGCAGGCGTATAGAAATCATACCTTGCAACAGCTTGTGTCAGAAATAATCTATAAAAAGTTACTAAAGTAACTCGGGCAATAAATGTCCATAACAAATTTTTCAACCTTTTTTTTTTTTTTTTACCCTTACTAACACATTGATACTTCTAAAACTCAGATGAGATTCAAACAACAACAACAACAACGACGACACCAATAATAATAATAATAATAATAATAATAATAATAATAATAAAAATAATAACAACAACAACAACAACAACAATAATCACAATAACTATAATAACAATAATAACAGTAACAACAATAATAATAGCAACAACAACAACAATAATAATAATAATGTACAAATTATAAATGCAGTAATAATAACTATTTTTATTCTTCATATCATCATCATCATCATTATCGTGCTTACTATCACATGATAAAGTTAAAATTTCCCAGTGCTTCAGTCTTCTCCTGCCTATAAGCCGATGTTTGTTTAGATTTCTGTGTACATGTGTATAAATTATAAATTACAAAGAGCATGTATGCGTGACACTGGATCGATGAACATTTCTACAGATCGATTTGTTCACTGATGATTTTTAATCGATTTCTTGATTAGTTCAATAGGTTTGATCTTCCGCAAACTGATTGTCAAGATGGTTTTACTTAATCCTTCTAGTCTGCATCATAGCTGTATTAGTTTCTTAGATTCGTCGTCCCTTGAAACAGTTCAGTAGGACGTGAATGAAGTTCATATGTCAGTTAATTCATTTCTTTAGTCCATAATGTTGTGTGACACTACGGCAGTAAGAAAACGTAGACTACAGGCTCATAATAATATGTGATAATATAATTACTGAATAACAGTATTGGTTAATGATTATTATTATTATTATTATTATTATTATTATTATTATTATTATCATCATCATCATCATCATCATCATCATTATCATCATAATTATCATCATCATGAATGTTATCATTATTATTATTGTACAGTTCACTGAATAATACTAATACCACCACCATCGCCGCCACCACCACAATCACAGCAACAACAACACCAACACCACCAACAACAACACACCACCATTACCACCACCATCACCACCACCACAACCAACAACAACAACAACAACAACAACAACAACAACAACAACAACAACAACAACAACAACAACAACAACAACAACAACAACAACAACAATAATAATATTAATAATGACTACGGAATAAAAGATTGGTTATTGAATAACGGTATCATTTATGTCACAAACCATTTTTTTTTAATAATAAAGTATTATCAATGAAATGACAAAGCTATGGAGACGTATACAATCTGATCATTCCCTGCTTTTACGATGTGAGCCTGATAGACCGAGCAACTGTTGCCAAGTTGCCGCATCCTGTTTATCAAATATTTAATACATTTGTGTTTACCAAATTACATCACGGTAAAAAAAAAAAAAAGTTGTTATTTTTGTTAATAATTTTATGATTAGCACAGACGCTTTGTCAGAAAAAAAAATTAAGTAATAATAATAAAATAATAATAACGATTTGAAAGTAAATGTAATGTATGTATAGGTTATTTATTCGTGCTCACTGGGTATCCTAATTTGATATTACTGGGGAATGTGTTTTCATTCTGCTGGTTAATACAGTTTTACGCTACTGGGTAACGTAGTTTTAATAATGCTGGATAAAGGAGTTTTACAATCCTGGTTATTAAAGTCTTAAAATAGTGGGTAAGGTAATTTTATATTGCTGGTTAAGATAGCTTTATATTGCTGGGGACGTAGTTTTATACTGCTGGTTAATATAGTTTTACATTACTGGGTAACGCAGTTTTATTCTGCTGGCTAATATACTTTTATACTACCGGACAACCTAATTCTATACTGCTTGGTATCGTAGTTTGATACTGCTGGTTATCAATTTTATAATGCAGGGTAATATAATTTTACTACTGGGTAAAGTAATTTTATATTGCTGGTTAATATAGTTTTATACTACTGGATAAAGTAATTTTAATTGCTGATTAACATAGTTTTATACTACTTGATAACGTAATTTTACATTGCTGGTTAACATAGTTTTATACTGCTGGGTAACGTAGTGTGATATTTCAAGGCATCCCAGGGAAATACTGCATCATAACTTAGATTAATGTTTCTGGAGAATGTAGTTCAATGCTCTTGACAGTGTATTCTGATGCAGCTGAGTAAATTATTTAATGATCCTCTATAAATAATCACGATAATGTTGGTGACAAGAACATAAGGCTTCAAATGTTAAATTACGTTTTTGTATCTTATTTGTTTGTTTATTCATTTATTAACACTACAGAGGCTGCTAATGTCGCTATAGCAACCACTGTAACAACAACTACTATTAATACATTCAAACAACTGTCACTAACACCATCCCACTAATACAATTACTACAATAACTATTACTATTTGTACTACTACTGCTACAACAACTGTTGCTATTTTGGAGCTTATAATTGGTAACTACATCTCTGTTTTTTTTTATCATTAGTTATATTAATAATTCGAAATTTGCCTTACCTTTGTCGATGAGACATAATATAAGGACCACAAGAAAAGACGCATGTATATCCATGTCGCGTTGACACAGGGGATTCAAACACGCAAGTCCATTAAAACCACGTACAGCGAAACCGTTATGTAGCTAGACTTCCATATAAACAGTAAAATCCATTCCCTTAATTCCGAAGAAAGAACGAGAAGGCTGAATTGACTTGTTAACCGTTTTATCTCAGAAGATCGGAGAGACCGGCTTTACCCACGTGTAGCGCTAACATCTCTGATGTCCCGTTAATACCGCCAACATTTCTGATGTCAAACTGTACCGCTAAGCGACGGAGCGGCAGAATAGTGTAGTATTAGATGATGGTTGTTTAACTGTTGTTGTTGTGTTTTTTTTTGTGTGTTTTTTAAATCCGTATCGGCCGCTCACTGGGTTAATAGATAGCATACAGCTCCAATGGATTGGTTCATTTTGGTCAATGCGTGTAACAATACTATATCTCTCTCGAAAGCTAGACAAACAAGGAGGCAGTAACGACAGATATGAAGCGGTGCTTGCGATTTGGCCAAGTATCGCGGTAATGAAGTGATCGAAGTTCTTCTAGACGAATCTGCTGGCATCGGAACAGCCTGTCATTGATTGCACAAGAATGAAATCTGTTGTTTAATTCTATCAATCAATTTCTCCACGAACACTGCAGTACATACAGTGCGCTTCTTCCGCCAGGCAGTCAGTCCACTCTCCGCGTGGAAATTGCACGGGAATAATGGGTGCGATGGCTGGAAACTAACTACATCCGTAAACACGAAATACGAGGGATTTCCAAGGCTCTGCTATGCAGGATATTTTTTCATAATTTATTGAAAAGCGTGTGTTCTATAGAGTGCATCTATGGACGTCAGTCAGTCCGCTTGTTTCGAACGTGTGTGTTTATTCTGTGTTTAGATTATACATTATGTGTTTTGGTGAGAAATTGGTTTCTGCAAAAAGAGAGTGGATGATTTTTATGGGAAGATAATGCAGTTGCCTGTTTAATAGTAGTTAAAAATCAGTGATGTCAGCACGTCAGCGGTGAATGGAAAATGGCAGTTTGATTAAAATATGGATATCAGCGTCACTCGGCGTCATGTCATTGCCGTCTTTTTTATATTGTTTTTATATCTGGTATGCATGTAATACGATCTCTAGAGTTTATTTAATGCATATGTATTTAATTATGAATGTTTGTATGTGTATGTATGTACGTATGTATGTAGGTAGGTATATAAAAGAGCCTAAACAGCAACAGCAGCAGCAACAACAAAAAAAGCAAAAATAAAAAACTAAATAATAAAATCATTAAATAATACATTACAAAATCTCAGTATCTTTTCACTTACGAATACAGCACAGGTCATTAGTTTCGATATATATATCTATATATAGATATATATATAAACAGCAAGACCTCACCCGATTCCACCGAACCAGGCAACAGTTAATAAGTGAATGACGTCATATCATTATGAAGTTTTTTTTTTTTTTATGAGGTGAGTGTATATTTAGAAAATAGTGTGAAGTTTTAATTAATATTAACATTTTTATTTATGCAATGTTCACGATAACCTGCCTTCAGAATGAAATCAGATTTATTTGTTTCTACCGCGATAAAAACGAATTCAAATCTGGAACCATTTTCAATCCGAAGTAAATTTGAGAGAATAAGTCAGAAGACTCTCATTTTGTTTATGGATCGTTGACAAGCCAACGTCAGCAGTGAAAACAAATGAACGAATTTCTCCTTCTTAAAACTCATCAGTTTATAAAACAGTAATAAATAAACATAATTTAATATCAGTGTATATTTATTTAATAATTCATGTTTCTACAGATATGTTTTTACATATATATATATATATAGTAATTAAACAAAAACAAACAAATAATAATAAAAACGAATATCTTAAATTAACTTTTTCTACATGAACTTCAATAGATCAGCCTCCAGTGAGAATCGAACTCACGACCCCTGGTTTACAAGACCAGTGCTCTATCCACTGAGCTATAGAGGCAAGATATGTTTGTCAAAAACATTTTCTGAGATCATTGCCTATCACTGGTCTTATTTATTTATTTATTTATTTGTTGTCAGTTTGTTTGTTTGTTTGATGTCTGTTTATGTCATCATCGTGTCAAAATGATATTGTATTTGATTTTATTAGATATTATTATTATTATTATTATCATTGTTATTATTGTTATTATTATTATTATTATTATTATTATTATTATTGTTGTTGTTATTGTTGTAATAGTTGTTGTTGTTGTTATTATTATTATTATTATTGCGTTCATATGTTCCTATTATTGTATGTATGCATTTATGTCTGTCTGTCTGTCTATATGTATAATCATATGCATATGAATATAAATGAAGATAGATAGACAATAGCTTATACCTATACGCCTTGATGAATATATTCTTGTCTGTTTAATCAGGTGCTTATAAACAATTCCAGTATGGATAAACGTGCTTTCTTCGTTAGAAGTAAAACGTAACTTCCAGAACATATGTTGTATGTTATACAGTTCCACCTGTGACATTAACATCAAATACTATACTGCATATGATTATAATTTGCCGTGTAAACTAATAAAAGTCATACTATGCTGGACTGCAGTTATCTCGTATGCACACACACATACCTGGTGGCACGGATATTTTTTTTTTTCCTTTCGTAATCTTTATCTGTATTTTCGGCAACAGAACATTTCTCACCGACGCCAGGCATTTCTTTTTAACATATACAAAAAATTACATCTGGAAAGGAGAGCATCCTCTCCGATTAAATTTATTGCTGACGGTAGCGCCATATGGCAATACAAAAAAAAAACAGTTCTAAAGTGCAGTTAACTCGAGAGAAATTTAGTTTTAATAGTTTGGAAAATGAGACGAGGTAAAGTTAGAGATAATTGTAAAAATTTTGCAGATAACTAGATATTAAATTGAGGCATAGCAGGCGAGGTGTCTTGGTAATCAACTAAACAAACCAGGCGATAACTCGCCAAAGTCATTGATCCCATGAATAAAGATAACACACTGATGTCTATTCGACTCTTGGATAGCGCTTGTCTGCTGAATGGATCTCTCAGATTCATTGGAAATTCTCTTTTTTGCACCGAGAAGCTCATATCAAACTGGATATCACCTTTCATTCTTCTTGTAATCTTCAGTTACGTACAACTTTTCACTTAGTTGTCATATCGAGTTAGTTATCATTCTTTTTTTTTTTTTTTTTTTTATAGGACTTAACAAAATTCCAGAGATAGTTTTATGCCTGATGTCATTTATCTTAAACTTCTTATTTAAATTAAATAATAATAATAATAATAATAATAATAATAATAAAAAATAATAATAATGAAAAATTATTTTCCCGACGTTAAAAGGATTTCGGCTATAGGTCTAATTAAAATATTAAAATAATCTTGACATCTTAAACAACTCTTAGAGTGTATAAACACTGGCTGAGCCTCGATGATTTGCATCTAGGTTCAGCTATCTCTGGCTTCAGTGGAATGAGATTTTGAATTTCTTGCTTATGGGGGGCTTCATGCTGCACATAGTATATTGTTCTAGTTTCTTGTTAACCGTCGCATTTTGTGCGTTTTAACAGTTATTGTATATCAAAGGTCTGTTAAGTTGTTACCGTGTGAAGACATATATCATAAATCCCTTATTATTAATCCATAAGAGTATTCCACTACAGCATTAGTAATTATCTCTAATAGCATTATATAAATAGGAAATGGCTGATAACCTCACAACTATTAATATTAAAATATCTTGATCTTGCTTCATGTTGGAGTATCGTATAGTTGGTGATAAAGTGTTTGTCAGTCATAACACTATGCAGAAAGAGAGAGAGAGAGAGAGAGAGAGAGAGAGAGAGAGAGAGAGAGAGAGAGAGAGAGAGAGAGAGAGAGAGAGAGAGAGAGAGAGAGAGAGAGAGAGAGAGAGAGAGAGAGAGAGAGAGAGAGAGACAGACAGACAGACAACTGGCTTTTAATAATCGTTAATACTAAAATATGCTGAGGTGTTGCTAACATTTTTTCGTTATATAGTCTAGGTTTCGTCTTTCTTACAAAATAATTAAGCACACAGTGATTAAAGCTGTGATGATATGTACAAGTTTTATATTATAAACATATATCTACTTGCTGTACATTAACATGCTAAAACGTTTAACTGTTGTGAATGCATTTGCCATGCTAGATGGATGCTGTATGTATTTACTGTATCAAAAACAGAATAACCAGATCAATTAGCATCTTTTTCGCGCATATTTCATTTCCTTGGATGCTAACAGGTGTCAAGCACTGTCAGAAACAACAAAAAATATCCATAACATAATTTGTTGCCCTTAGCGCTGATGGTCATTCTAGGTTAAGCATGGACAAATGTATATAATTTCAAAACATTCACCATAATGAACTATTTACATTTTACTAACATGTCATCAATGGAGTTTCTGTCAGGCTAACAAAATAAACAGATTATATTTATATTTATTGGATGGTCGTATTTTTAACGAGTTGTCATGTAAAATGGTGAAATAATTTAATAAATACTTCTCTTTCTTCTCTGCCAATGCTATTACTATCATTCTTCTTCTGGTTCATCATCTTCTTCTTTCTTCTTCTTCTTCTTCTTCTTTATTATTATTATTATTATTATTAGTTATTATTAGTAGTAGTAGTAGTAGTAGTAGTAGTAGTATGTAGAGTACTAGACTTTCAACTCGATAGCTCTTGTTTATACATGGTAAGGATGGATGTGAATATTTACATGAAACTAACTGAAAAGAGTATTACATAAAACTGCTCAAAAGAGACTTCACAAACCAATATTACGATTACAGTCTAGCAGCTGAATCTTACGAAGCGTGCTCATTACACTTTGCATTGCCATCACTTCAAAACTTTTCCATTTCCATCCTCGATCCCAGAAGCATTTGGTATCTGTGATTATGCACATGACAAATATTCCTTGCAGCCAATCTTGAATGCTTGAATTAACTTAAGATAATGGCTGATATAAATAATTAACAGTCCTTTGACAAACATTAATGTCCAAACACTTGCAGTTACTTGATATATAATTTAGTTACTTTTTACCATGGGGGATTCTTGCGCAGATTTCCAAAAGGTTTGCGAAAGAGAGTGCTTTCTGAAAAAAAAAAAACAGTCTGTTATATAATTGTCTTTAATTACCAGCACCACAATGATGATGATGGTGATGGTAGTAATGAGATGATACTGATGATCGTGGCTGGCCTTGATAATAAAAAGAACGATGGCAATGGCGATGGTGATGATTTCTTAACAGCTGCGCAACAAGATCTGAAATTCAAGAAGCAACACGCCATATGCTGTACAGGTCGTGTTATAATTTACGAAATGAGAAATATATTGCTTATTGATAACGCATTGTGTTAGAAGAATTCATCGTGAAAACTTCATCGATATTGATCCAGTTGTTTATGACCTTTCATTCCACGGAACCATAATTCCCCAGGACTAAAACCCCAAATTATTCACTATGATAATCCCAGCATATTGTTAATAATTTAATCAGTTTCTGCTACTGACAAAACCCGATTTCACATTAGAAGTCCGAGAAAAGTCGTCGGCCAATTAATCCTCGGGACACAGATATCAGTGTTATCCTTACTCCTCAGATCGATGTATTTAGCGAGTTTTAGAAAATACGTAATTTTGTACTCGAGTGTTTTCCTCGGAGAATAACCGTCATATCACAGTAATGACTTCTGAAACTCGCCAACACGACATTAAACACACCATCATGAGCGAAGGCATGGATAAGGCGATTAACAATTATCCAAGAACGTGCAGAAAAGGCCGTGATATCTGGTTCACAAAGTGGAGAAAAGAAATTCTAAGAAAAATAATCTTTGTCCGGTCGTGACTGGAGATAAATTATTTTTAAAGAAAAAAAAAAAATAAAAATAATAAACAATACATATTAAGACTCACGCACACACACACACAGAGGTATTCAAATATAACTGCCATTTTAATGACTGTAATTTGTTGTGAGAAAAATAGTTTTGCTACTATTAATATTGCTATTGCTACTGCAACTACTAATGGTGCTGCTGCTGTTTTCTGGTAGTATTACTACTACTGCTAGTGTGCTTCTTTTACCACGAGTACCAATGCTCTTACTATTTTATATTATTTATTTATTTATTATTATTATTAACTTTTTATATTATCATCATCTTATTACAGCATAATCATAGCAATAGTTTTAAAAAAAAATATTTAACTGAAGAATATGATATGTATATATATATATACATGTATAAAGAGAATGACAGAGAGCTAGCTATGCATTATACATCAAGATGTTGTTTGCAAATTTACAATGACAGAACACAACACAAACAGTTCCTGCGTGGTTGGCTGGTTCACTGCAGATAAAGAATCGACCCTGTGGTTCATTAGTGCCGGTTCCTAGACATGCGGTCAGGTCTGCACTGAACAGGTAATACAGGAATGAATAGCACAAGTAGCAGATTGGCAGGTGTATAAGCATATCTTTCCCTAAGGCTTGTTATTTTAAATGAAATGTGCGGTACGTCCTCCTTTTAATCAATTCATCACGCTTCAGCCACCTAATACCTCGAAGTGTCGAACAAGTGGATACCATACAAAATTAACACAGGATGCTCGATAGGTGGCGCTAGGTATATGTGAAATTGGTGGCATGGATGGCATAGGTGGCATTATTGGCATGGGACTCACTGCTCAAGATGTAACATACATCGTCTGATGAACATTTTGTATAGGCGGGATAGTTTAGTGACCATAATACTTAGTTTTATAAATTAAATATTTTATAATATTGTATTAAAATTGCCGTATCATATAATACTGTAATTTATCTGCGTTATGCTATTAAAATTACAGTGTTAAAACACTAAATATAATATTACCATTTTAAATATTTTCATAATAAGAGATTTAGATATCAACGGACTTTTCCATGTTTGTCCGTTAAATCGAGGATTTACTGTATTCGGATATCAGGCCAAGCAGACGAAAGGACGAGCACAGTAATAAACCGGGGGTTGTCTTATAGCTGATAACAGAGTAAGGAAGCCAGTTAGGAAAATAGCCAACAACAAACACAAGATTAAAGATAAAAGAAAAGAAAAGGTAGGGGAAAAAAACAGGTTAAATGTCATGACTGAAATATTACTTTGGAACTAGCTATATTAACGATATCGGATTTATCGTTACATCCTGTAGAGTAAAAAAATCAAAAAATTACTTCAGACTTAACATTTGAAAAAATCAGTGAAAGTGAAATGTGATTTGATATGGAAAACTGCAAAAACTGGATTTAATTTGAAATACTGAAAAAAATGCTTATGTTATGGAATGCTGTAAAAAGTGGGTTTAATGTGGAATAATGTAAAACGTCGGTTTAATAAAAACTACTGTAAAATGTGTGTTTTATAAAACATATTGTAACATGTGGGTTTTATAAAAAAAAATAATACTGTAAAAGGTGGGTTTAATATCAAATAAATACTGTAAAACGTGGGTTTAATATCAAATACTGTTGGCATAATTTAAATATTGTAAAACGTGAGTTTAATAAGAAACACTGCAAAAGATATTTTTGTATGAAATACTGCAAAAAGAGGGTTTAACATAATATATTTTATTTCACATTTAAACTGATGAAAAGTGGTATTTCGTGTAACATGCGAAATTATTTGAGAAGTTACATTCTGCTAAAGATTATTAGTAAACACTTGCTACCATAAATCATTGAACTGAATTCAAATAACTAAAAACTTCAGCAATATTTTATAAATATAAATTCACCTATTACAGTAGTGAACTATTTTTCAAATTGATTTCGTAGCACCCCGAATATTCAGAACGTTTTATGCTACATTTAGTTTGGTATTAGTTCATTGAATATGGAAGTATATATCTCTATAGTTTTGCTTCAGTGATTAAATTGTTCAAGCAAATTAATGAAACTACAGACTGAGAGTACTAATGATCATAAAATATTCGTGGGATCATCAATCCTTCTGAATTCTCGGGGTGCTTCGAAAACATTTTTTTAGCTCCTGAACTGATAAAAATATTAAGATAATAAATAAAAGAACAGCATACATGTACTGCCACGTTACACACATCATAACTGAAGACATGATTTATAATACAAATTATACCCATATCTCAATACACCGTGATTCTAACGGTTATATTAATCACACTGTTGTCATTTAATGATTATAATGTAAATATATGAACTAGTGGACTACCATAGAATAGTAACAAGGAATCGTTTATTCAAACCTTTCTGCGGATCAAGAAGCACAAAATTAGTTTCTGAATTAAATTTTGTGACACTGGCTGAAACGACAAATAGCGTTCGACAGTCGACAAGAAACCTATATAACATACGGACATTAGTCTCGGTTTTCAGAAGTGCTCCCTAACAGCCATTTAATCTGCACTTATTTTCTCTCATTTGGCTCCTACATTAGATTAGTCTGCGCTGTATCTTGGCGAAAAATCCGTTCCTGGCAGTTCCATAAATATTTAATACATTCACTTTAGAAAGGACATCTGTGTTAGACGCTAGGTATTTAAGTTATATCTATTCTTAACAGACCTCACTGAAACTGAATAATGTATTTTCTTTTTCTTTTTTTTTTTTCTATTCTATAATAATAATAATAATAATAATAATAAGGACGACCGAACCAACATACCAAATAGACGTCTGAAAATCCGTCCAACATTTAACGTAATGCAGATCTCAGCCACAAGAAATAACATAAAACAACGCGCTCTGGCTGTTTAATGAGAATAGTAAAATAGGTTTTGTCTGTATGGAGTTATTCACTCCAGAAGCATAAAGCTAAGAAACACGAATTGATATCCCCACCTTGTCTGAGTGAACAGTCTAAACAGAAACAATGTCTCTGTGTAAAAGAAAGGAAAATGAAACAGAAACAAAAGCCAGTATTAAACCGAGAAAATGAGAAAAGAGAAAGAAATATAAAGATATTCCCATATGGACCGTCCAACAGATATCATAAATGAGCTTGAGAAAAAAAAAAAAAAAAAGAGAGATAGACAGTCACAGAGGCAGAAAAGATAAAGACATAAATAATAACGAGACTGAGAGAGAGAGAGAGAGAGAGAGAGAGAGAGAGAGAGAGAGAGAGAGAGAGAGAGAGAGAGAGAGAGAAACCAGGATTCTCACACGTGAAATACTAAAAGCCATGATCCTGTCAGTATTGTTTGTTCATCTTCATAATATCCAAGATCAGATTTTCATTATTACAGTAAACAGTGTAAATAAATACCTGAGCGTAGATGAAATGAAAGTCCGTCAAAGAACTCTTTAATGTTTCGACGGTATCTTCATCACAGAGCTTCATTAACCGATTTTTCTAGGTTGTACGTTATTTATCTTTATATCGCACGAGCGCAAAAGAAATTAATTTACTTTGTATCATTTTGAAACGTCTTTGATGATCGTTATAACGTGTTAATTGACAGTTTGTATTTTTTTTTTTTTTTTTTTTTATTTAAAAACTTAAAATAAGCTAATACAAAAAATAATATTTCAGATGATAATTATGGTCGTGTGAACTTTGATATAACCAGTTTGTTTCTAATCCATGAGTGCCAATGAACTCATAAACTATACGCACGTGTATTGTCAATGTCATTACACAATTACCCGAGAAAACTAGAATAAGACCAGCAAACATCGAACTCCATTATCTAGTCGTATTTCAGCAACACAATCATTTATCTGTCAACATCATTGTGATTTTGTTGTTTGAATAACACTGCAACGAAATAATATTTCTATGCCTTTTGGATATGTATTTAAATTTTCATGCGTTAACAGAAATTTCAATTCTCGAAAGAATATTGCTCTTTTTTTGTTTTTGAAAAGGACATTATTATTTATGATGTTACCTTGTATCTTCAACACTTTGTGGATAATTGAATATCGCACTTGCGTGATGACAGTAGCGTATTTCAGAAATGTTTCCTTGCTTGGTTCCTGGCTTATAGATTAAAACAATTCTTCAAACTCATTCCATTAATTTGTTATGAGTCACGCGATACGTTGTAGAGAAGTATGTTATTTAATAATACCAACTGTGTACAAACCTACCTTACTGCCTTACCTAATTTAATGAATGTACATATTATTAATAATAATAACAAGAAGAATAAGAAGAAAAAAACTAGAAGAACAAGAAGCACCAGAACCAGAACAAGAAGACAGCATTAACAGACTGAAAGGTGAATCTATTCATCAGTATGGTTTAATTAAATAAATAATACAAATATATTTGCATTCTCCATTTGATATGTATATAAAACACATCTCTAATAATTAAATTAAATATTCATGAGAGTGATTGTCTATGGCTATCATGCGCGTTATTTTGATTAAATTAATATATAGGAATATAATTATGTGTGAGTGTGTGCATTACTGAAAGTTTGTTTAGATTCTAGACAAGTTCACATGCACTTACTGCAGTAATAATCACAAGTCACTGCGTATAAAAGTGTGACTGGCACTGATCTTTAAGCAGAACGCAGACATGCAAACTAACAATGATGATGGAAATATTATGGATGTTGATCTCAATAAGAGAAGTTTATGTTCAAATATGATTATCGTGGGCAGAAGCGCCGATTTCGCTTGAGAATTCTGACAAAAGCAGAATAAAAGATTTACTTTGTAGGCCTGAATAGATATTAAACACTCTCGATCTCAGCACACACACACACACACGCACTCACACACACATAAACACACGCAAGCACGCGCACGCACACACACACACATTCATTAATATTTTGTATCGGTTTCTTCTGGGGAGAGAAGAAAACTCGCAGCGAATAGTTCACATGTCAGAGACGAATATTTCACAGTTCGTCTGAGATACACAATCATGTTCGAAATATATGCTCGACCAGGGAGGAGTATATCTTGTATTTTACTTGACTACAACTGGTAAAACTCTAAATTCTATACCGACAAATAGTATTTGCTACAGTGGAAGCAAATAGCAAGCGGCGTTATAAAAAAGAGAGTTTAAAAAAAAAAAAAAAAAAAGCAAGTGAGGTAATAATGTGTACATTTAAACAGCCCGGCTGTGTTTATTCTGCTGCTTTTAAGGATATTTTACAGTGATTCCGTGACGTCACAGCTATAGGATAAGGTTAAGTGTTGCCTGCAATCCCCATATGTGTTGTTAACTGTAAGTCAGGCGTCCGTGTGTGTTTAATAAGCTACTGTCGAAACCGTCGCCATTGGCGTTTTGAAAGCATGTTGTCAAAGGTTGTCATGACATTACAAGATCTCAGTAATGGTGTTATCAGAAAGTAATTTAAACTACAAATACAGTCTACAGCAGGATCATATTGTTCTGTAGGAAACGTAGTTCAGAACAATAACAACAACAATAATATTAATAATAACATTAACAATAAAAACAACAATAATAACAATAGTAACAACAGAAGTAACGACAGCAAGAGCACCATACTGTTTTCTTTTCCTGTTTTTTATTTATTCATTTATTTATTTATTTCCATATTTTGTTCGTTTAATAATGAGTGAAGTGTGAAATTACAATTTTATACCTAAAGAATAGAATAAATAGAATAAATGGAATAGAATAATAAAATAATAGTAATAATAATTTTAAGGTCCACATTTTATCATATCTGTATTCATTTCAGATTCACTTAAGACGAATTCCAATGATAATTCAGCCAACAACTCCTCTCAGTTAATCCAACCAAAACTAAAGAATCTATCACAGCAGAAAATCTTAAAATCATACCTTTTCATCTCATTTCTCCGGAACTTCATCACACTGGTTAATGTATTTTATTTATAGTGATGATAAAATTAGGCTTCTCTTCATTATTTCTTCGTTTATATTGCTGCATCAGTATGCAGTATTTTGCATTTAATGACTCCATTTCATTGCATAGTCTGTACATTCCTACACAGTCTGTAGATTTCAGCCAACAGCTTTTTAAAATCTAGTTTAATTTATTTCAGTCTCAAAGTTTCACTGCTTCTTTGCGTTTCGAATATTAATGATCACTTTTGTTACTGAAAATTATTAATTTGATGTTATAATTAAATAAATTACAAGCGATATGGCACAGACGTTTGTTATCTAGTTTTTTAAATAATAGATATGGTTAAAGTTTTTGGATGTGTCTGTATTTATTTATTTATTTATTTAGTTAGTTCGTTAGATAGTTAGTCAGATAGTTTGTTAGTTTTTATATTTATACTATTAGTTAGTTCGTTAGATAGTTAGTCAGATAGTTTGTTAGTTTTTATATTTATACTACTACTATTATTATTATTATTATTATTATTATTATTATTAAATATTTTATTTTTATTTTTGTCTTGACAGTAATGAACATGTTTCATTAGCAATTTTGTCTCTCTCTCTCTCTCTCTCTCTCTCTCTCTCTCTCTCTCTCTCTCTCTCTCTCTCTCTCTCTCTCTCTCTCTCTCTCTCTCTTTCTGTCTATTCATGTTTGTATGTTTTTGCGTGCATGTTTTTGCCTGCAAAAGTCAAAGAAAAATTGAAAAAACTGTTAAGAGAGTTTAATAATAGAAAAGTAGAAAAGATGGAAGAAAAGAAATAACGACGAGAAAGACAGAAAAAACCCAGATATAGACAGAGAGACCAACAAATACAGATGAGAGATGATATGTATAATATCAACTTGTTTGCACATCTAGAAATATGTGTTTGTATCGTAGAATGATGGCAGTTTAATGTCTGCATGAACTATTGACACCCGATTTTTTTAACCCATTTTAGTAATAAACTAATGTTTTCTTGACAGCGTTTAAAACATTTTTAATTTAAAAGATATTAGTGTCAATTTTTTTTTGGGGGGGGGGATAATGATAATATGATATAAATAAAAATATCTTTATTGCAACCTCATTTTTCTTTAGAAGCAATGATTATTTCTTTTAAGTTATGTTATTGTTTAATGATCTTTCCAAGTGCAAGTACTTTAACGTTGGATACTATAAGCATATAGTATAGGCTGGAATGTGAAAAAGCACAAAGGGCTCACCGATGAGAGTTGACTTTGTAATATATAACATTTGAGAAGATTGTTCTATTTCTATCTGTAGCTGCAACTCTCTCTTCTCTCTCTCTCTCTCTCTCTCTCTCTCTCTCTCTCTCTCTCTCTCTCTCTCTCTCTCTCTCTCTCTCTCTCTCTCTCTCTCTCTCTCTCTATATATATATATGTGTGTGTGTGTGTGTGTGTGTGTGTGTGTGTGTGTACACACACACACATTTATAATCTGTCTATAAATTTGTCTACTTATCTATCTAACATTTTCTCTATTTAGTGGCTGTCGTTTCATTGAAGCTAAGACCATGGAAAACATTAAAACTATTTCAAGAATAATGATAAAATAAAAAAACCGCAACTCCGTTGTTTAACCAGTAAATCCAAGAAACTAGAGAAACGAGAATAAAGAGCATTAACACGTCGTGAACCAGGATAAAGAAAAATATATTTAAATAATTGATGACTTCAGCAGTTTAATCGTGAGGAGACTTCACCAAGTCCTGTGACAAAGGAAAATAATAAATCTACAGAGATCTTTTGACTTCATGTCCTTTCGTACTTGAGAAACTCATCTCATTTTTTGTTTTGTGTTGTGGTGAGATAAACTGTTCTCAGACTTTTCCTCGTAATCCACTAGACAGTGGATTGTATGTCAAGTCGCGAAATGGACTGATTATTTTAAATGAGTACATAAACCAAAGACCTTGATTTTGTTTTTTAATATTTACGTTCCTGTCAATAAGAATAGATTTCTTGTTAGACATATATTTCTCTTATTAATTTGACAAGTTCCTGATATTAAAACTAAAGCAGCACATAAGTACCTTATCATGATCTATGGATTTTTACTTACACTCTATCATCACTAGTTACAAAGCTTTCGTAGATTTTTATTCATAAAATGAACGCAAGCAAAAACGTGAAACCATTAGTATTTTCAGTCAATCATTGAACATTCAGAAATTAATCACTGTTGTTACAAATCTTTTTTTTTAACCGCAGGAAAAAAATAAAAACATTAGTGACGAAAAAAAATAATTTAAAAAAATGACATTAACATCATGCTTCTCGCAGACTTTATGGTTTCTAGTCTGTGTTTGTAATTACTCACGTTGTGCAACGTGATTTGTCTTTGTTGAGTTGTACAGCAGCTAAACCGAATCTGTTTCAAAGTTTTCCCTGAAAACTTGTAAGTGTCAGATATTTCTGAATACCAGTGAAAGTGAAACAAACAGACTTTTTAATTTCCCTATATTTAAAAATTAATAAAAAAAATAAAAAAACCAGCCTCCAGTGAGGATCGAACTCACGACCCCTGGTTTACAAGACCAGTGCTCTATCCACTGAGCTATAGAGGCGAGACACGATTGGAGAAAGGGCCTGTTTGTTTGTCGGTTTGATTGTTGTTGGGTTGTTGTTGTTTTTTTTCATATTTTTCATCATCGTCATTATCATTTTTGCTAAATTAGAAGTAACGTTTCTTGTTATGGTCTATATAACTTTTAACACACTCGTTAATGTTCCTCCATTTTCAAACTTCTATAATCACCTTCCTTTCTTTTTTTTTTTTTTTTTTTTTTTTTTTCTGTTTCTTTCTGTTTTTCTTGTATTAAATCTATTTACTCTTTCTCCGAAGTTCCATGCTGTCTTTCTTCTCCGTCTCTTATAACTTTCTTTTCTTCTCTATCTTCTTTCCGTTCTTCCTTGGCATTTCTTCGCATTTGAATTATCTCCTTCATGATCTTCTCATCATTAAATTAATGAGAACGCACCCACTCTCTTCTTTATCTCCAAATCACCCTGTCTCATATTGATTTATATTGTAGATATGCAAGATATTTCCTCGACTGAAAAAGGTTTTAAGATATGCATCTCCGTTTCAAAAACAGCGAGAAATGTTTTGGGTTTATTTCGAATCTCAGGATGAAATCTGTTGACATAACTACTGACAGTGGAAGAATATAATCAGCAATCTGTGTTGAAAAGTGAAAGTTTAATGTATTAGTAATAAGAGAAATTTACTGCAAAGGAAAATCGATATTGTACATTTAATATTTATTGTTTTTTCGTGTTTAAATAAAAGTGTATTGGCTTTGTGTCTACGAAGTAAATTGTTTTCGAGAAAGATTACTTCATGCAGAAAAAATAATGTTACATTTGTTGTGTGAAATTTCATTTTTCATGCTGACATTAATTTTAATTCTTGATGGACCTGAAGAATACTAATTATACTGCAAGGCTGTTCTTTTAGTTGGTTTAATTTTTTTATTATTATTATTTTTTTTATTATTACAGTCGTCAACTTGTCATTATTCTTCTTTTTATTATCATCATCATCGTCATTATTATTATTATTGTTGTTGTTGTTGTTATTGTTGTTGTTGTTATTATTATTACATCAGAAGGTAAACATCCGCTTATTCGATTCTATCCATCCTTCCATTCGTTTTTGCCTCAATTAAATCTTGTAGTCAACATGCATTAAGAAAGTTCTATTTCCAAGCGTTCGAATTCAGTGTTATTTTCCTATATTGTATGCAACAGCACACTATACAATACATTAAATCTAACAGACTGCAAGAAAAGTTTGCATTAAACTGAGAAAAGTAATAGAAAGATGCATATTACACATTTCGTTTAGGATTCCAATCAGTTGACGCATGCGACGAACTTAAGTGGCTGGCCAAATTAACTTACATCCTCAGAAGAAAGATGGCTTCTTTCTTCACTAGAACGAAGAACGGATATCCGTGTAATTATTCCATGCGAGCGATTTCGCGAGAGATGTTCCAAGGCTAACCGGGCGACGCTCGAAGCCCCCAGCACTCATTAGTGAGACATTTGTAAAAGGTGTTTCATTTCAAGTCGAAGAATTCTACAAAACGCTCGGCTAATTAATAAATTAATTGACTGGTGTCCCTTTAAAAAGCGTGGTTGATTACTTGTTTTGTTTACAAGATCTACGCCGAAATTGGAATCGCACGCGAGATCGTTTTTCGTCACATTATTACCGTTGTCACTTCTAAGACATTGAGCCTTCCAGTAATTAAACTGTTTCTAGACAGCCAAAGTTTATGTTGCGGCTAAACTTTTGTGACGTGTAGGAAACAGCAGACAAGATCGAATTATCGATCATAGCAGTCATACAACTCGTCTATTCATTCTTCCATTATTTAATTTCATCAGTTTTTATTATTTTTATCTAACACAGAACAACTTTTTTTTTTAAAGTAGTCATGAAAAGTTGTTCATCCAAGACAGATTTAGTTTTGAATTTGTCGTTGGTAAGAAGTAAAGTTCTTTATTACTTCAACTATTATTATTATTACCAGGACTACTACTGTTGGGATGTAATAAAAATCAAGATGTCTTGATTTGTACTCTGTATGTTTATCTTATTTCCAAAAATCTAAAATTTGACTGGATAAACGTGTTACATTTTTGTGTCATACAAAAATTAACTTTGTAAAAAAAAAAAAAAAAAATTATATCTGTCCTAATAATATTGCCTATTACCGTTTTAAAATTATCTGAGTTTAAAACTGGAAAAGTAAATAAACTACAGTAAACTAATAATAATTTTGTATGAACGGTTAGTAACTGTCAGTGTTGTTGTTTACTGATAACAGGATAGTCGAAAACGCGTCATGATTTACTCTTATCAATTAGAAGGAGCTGATCCTTTATATGCACATTCCATTTCTGAAAGCTACTCGTGTGTCACGGTTTGGAACGGGAAACACAGTAATAGAGAGTTTGGTGGAAGATTGATTCTAAGACATTTCACGCCTCGACAGCACACTTTAACAACTCAGAAACAGCCGTCACTTGAATTCAATTGATTATCTTAGATTAAAAAAACTCTGTCAGAAAAACTTTAACTTCCTTGTTGTTATTCTAACTTGCATTGGTTCTTTTTTCTCTGCTAGGATGCACTCTGTTTGCTAGATGACTGCACATCAAAACGACTTTTAAATATAAATGTTGGCTTGTTCAATATATTAGTCATCGGTCCAACGTATATATTGAGCTAACGGTAATATCGGAAACAGAAAGTTTAATTAAGTCAAATCTAGCGAGTAAAGAATTTTCATGTAGAACAGCTTTGTATTGTGCTCTTACTTATTAGCTTTTTCACGATTTAATTTTGGAAACCTCATAATACAGTTTCATTTCACTGTCTACAACGTGTATTGTAGATCTCTGGCCATTGGAAACTTATCTTTATTGAAACTCTGCTTGTTGTAGATTGCTTGGGTACGTTTCAAGATTACGTTTGAATTGGTGACATTTTTAATTAAGCTATCCTTTGCGAGCTTTTTGAATTAAGAAATGAACTGTGGAACTTTTGAATTAAGAACTAAATGGAGATATTTTTAATTTAAATCTGGACAAACGATACGGGATGAAATTTGTATCATCCGCAGAACTTTGCTCAATTAATTATCGGTTTTGTAAAGAAGAAATTTATTGATACTGTATTTGAAAGCTGATTCGTATAATTTTCTTTCCTACAAATTGTAACTAAGTCTTCAAGCGCTCTTGCTCTGTATCATTTGGGCGGTTTCCTAATTGCAATGCATTGCCAAAGGCGACCGATTTATGCTGATCGCACAATTCAACCACTCACACATTCCAATTAGAGGAATTCTATCAACTGCTCGTAAAAGAAATACGTTTAAAACCAATTCACAAACAAAAAGTTAGTTATTTTACACTGTAATGTGGTATTTTTTTTTTTCCTAATGTTGTTTTTCCCTGTCGTTTTCTTTCCAAAACAGTTCAATCACTCTTATGAAAACAATACAAAGCTATTATTTTTTTCTTTCCTCATTTACCATATTTTCTAATTATTCTCTAAAATCATGCAATAAAACCATTAAAATGAGAAATCCACAGTGAGACCGACATGAATAACAGTAACAAGAAAAAATGCAGATAACATTATCATTGTGTGATGACAATAATGATGTGATAGCTAAAACAAATATACATTTTTCAGTCACTTTTGAATTTTATTGTGGTGTTAGAATTGATGTTATATTAATAAATATGTAAGAATCTAGACATCTAAATAAATCCAGAAAAGTATGTATATGAAAACTGTTTGAATGTGTATGTAAATGAAAGAGAGTGAGAAAGAGAGAGTAGCTGAAGAATTAGGCAGGTAGGTAGGTAAAGAGAGAGAGACAGAGACAGAGAGAGAGAGAGAGAGACAGAGAGAGAGAGAGAGAGAGAGAGAGAGAGAGAGAGAGAGAGAGAGAGAGAGAGAGAGAGAGAGAGAGAGAGAGAGAGAGAGAGACTTACGATATTGCTGAATAAAATGTGGACGTTACATGAAATTGTACCGTATTAACGTGTCTTTAGGTTTCGTTAAATATAAAAAGTGGAAAACTCCAATTTGAATATTGCATCCCGTACCATAGTGACATTTGCATTGTTTTTAATCACGTGTAAGCACGAAACGGCTTTCATTTATTATCTCTTCGGTAATAGTTTCAATTATTATAAACGAAAAAAAAAATATCGTTAATGATTAAAACATTGACTGGCGAAGACAAGATTGTAGTCAGACGAACAAAAAAGAAAAATAATAAATAATAAAGATTAGGTAAAGAAATTATGGATGTCAATCTCATGCAATACATTTTTCATTATGTTATTAAATTGTCTGTCACTCATCGGATAATAAAGATAATTTTTAAATTATAATTATAACAGACACATAAAAGAAAATTATGATTATAGTATTCGTTAAATAAAATAAGCACATGAATTTATCGATTAAAGAAAAGAAAGCTATGAATGATGTGGAAGAATTTAAGTAAAGAAATACATATAAGTATGTTCTCTGTTGAAAAACTAAAATGTTTTATACTTTTTTTCACCAGATTCGAAATCTAAACTCTCTCTCTCTCTCTCTCTCTCTCTCTCTCTCTCTCTCTCTCTCTCTCTCTCTCTCTGTACACACACACGCATACACACACACACACACACACACACATCTCGTCATATTAAACCAGTCTAAATTTAAGAGATAACTTTCTATTACTAGAAACAAACATATCAATATATATTAATAAATTCATCTCAATATAACATTCGTCTGGAAAAAAAAAAACATATATGGAACCTTTTAAATACATATCATTTTATCTTACAAGGATTCGCCATTACTGTTAGTCAATTAGGTCACAGTGTTTATAAAAACCGGAAGTAGAAGGAAATGACGTCTATAAACTTGAATGGAGTGAGTTTTGTTTTCCATTCTTTTCTTTACGCTGTGAATGGTTTCCAGTACTCGATTTTCCCAAGATAAAAATAACTATATATCTATAAAAGGCACTCGGAACTGACTGTTGAAAAGACTTTATTTTTTTCTTTGCTTCCTTTCCTTTTGTCGTCGGCTTCCTTTGTAATATAACGACACTGTTATGTTATTATGCTAAGGTAATGCTGTATGATACAAATATGTCTGGTGCGTGTGTTTTTCCAACCGCAGCTGTCTATTGAAGGCTGCGTTAGATTAGATGTTCACATTTTAACGGACGACAGTGTCACATGCAATCAAAGAATATTATTATTTTATTTTATTTTATTTTAAAGTTATTATGGCAGTTGTTATATTTATTATTTATAGTACAAATGAATGATGTTGAACGCTTGATGCTTTTCCGATTTCAGTTATTTATAGAAACTGGTTTTAATGGAGTTTTTTTTTTCAATAAACAGGCAGGTACACATGTTGGTAAGCCAGTTTTAAGAAATATAATGTAAAAATGTATATATGTATATATTTCCTGATAGCATACTGCATAAACAGTGGGACAAATTAAAATAGTAACTGTACCAAAAATCATAATTATTTGAGTTGACACCTAATCTTATTAAATGAAAGGTCTTTAAATGAATATTAACTCTTTTTTTTTTTTACTTACATCATAATTAAAAACCATCAGTTTAATTACATAACGAAAGAAAAAAGTAAAAAAGTAAAACATTTCAGTCAACTGATCTCTCTCTCTCTCTCTCTCTCTCTCTCTCTCTCTCTCTCTCTCTCTCTCTCTCTCTCTCTCTCTCATTTTTCCTGATTCAAACAGTTCCTGCTATATGAAGATTTCTTCTTCTTTTACCTTTCCTTTTTTTGTTTTTATCTTTTTACTGATCTCACCCTACATAATTTATAAATTCTTTAATTAGCACTGATAATCGCCGTATCCTTTTCATCTTCTGTTAACCACGAAACTCGTTAATTTTTAATACAAATTTTATTTCGTTTTCTTCCAGTTTTTATTTCTATTATATTCAGGAAACGTCTAATTATCTTCTGAAGAAGACTCATAAATACAGTCTTCACATAATTTACTTCATTCTAATTTAAAACAGGAATAGCACCAATATCTGAATACACTAAAGTTCTTTAAAACTTGCTTTATTCTCGTGTTTCATTTTGTTTTGTTTAATTTTTGGTTCTGTTTTTCTTTTTCTTTTTTTTTTTTTTTTTTTAATCTCCAGATATTTATTGAAGAACTTTAAACTTTCCAGTTTACAAAAA
>CM022679.1:12481914-12549414 GCA_012295275.1 Chrysomallon squamiferum
GAATCGAAATAGGAGTTTGCACGAAGTTAATTTCTCATGCAACTGGTTAGTTAATTCATCTGATGACAGACTGCGGCTCGAGATCCTTTGAAAGCGAATTGATTGCCGGTGATGCGCCATTATGAATGTTGATTCTCAAGGGGAGATAATTATGGGCTAGCGTCTTCACGTGAAAACGTGATCTACGTTGTAACGTGCGAAGACCAGGAGAGGGCTGTAATTAAAGAATGATTGATCATGCTGAGTAATTCGATGTATGGAGAGTTAGTTGTACGTTGATAGTTGATGTATGTGATAAAAGCGATTAAAATTAAAGTTATTTGTGAACATTATTGCTGTATTCTAGAATCGGGGCTATTTTATTCTATCTTATTTCATTTTGTCGTTTTTTTTGTTGTTTTTTTTTGTTTTTTGTTTTTTTTTTGTATTTTTAATTACGTATCTACTGTATCTTATGTTATTATTTTATATTACATTACATTTAATTATATATTATATCATAATTCATTTTATATTATATTATATTATATTATATTATATTATTTTATTTTATTTTATTTTATTTTATATATTTATTTATTTCGGTTTAGAAATTTAATTTCATTTTTTTAATGCTCCGCTTATATAATTATTTATGACATAAAACATTTATGAACAAAACATTTAACGTCAAATCACGTTTAAAAACAACACCCGTGTCAGATGACTTCCCACATTTCGTTTTTTTTTTTTTTTTTTTTTATTTCCATAATTCAAGACCAGCTACTAACGAACACCACCGAGGTGACAACTTGTCTCGTGTTTTCTCGGAAAACCTGTAAAACAAACAACACCAAACTGTTTAAACGTGCGGAGATACCCAGTGGAGTTCGAGTGTGTAGACGGAAAACACCCGCATCTCTTCATTTTTGAATCACCAACACGTGCACCACGCCCAGCCCGTCGTCAGTCCTAACCCTGTTTAATTGGTGTCTGACAAGCAAGCAGTTCGTGTTGTGTTGTTTCCTTGTAAGTTGCCGTACATAATACTCCGCGAAATAAACCTGTCATAAATTAGAGTCTTGGTCTTAATAATTAAACTTAATTAGTTTATGTGGGAAGTTCAAAAATACTGATTTTTTTTTTTTTTACCATATTGTTATTATTATTAGTAGTAGTAGTAGTAGTAGTTGTAGTAGTAGTATTAATATAATTATTATTTTATTTTATTATTATTAATTTTGTTGTTGTTGTTGTTATTTTCGATATTTTATGTAAGCTAGGAATCTTTAATACTTTTACCCACAGAAACGTCAAGGTACAGAGATAGGACATTATATTGATATAAATACTGATATATATTTAAAGATTTCTAATGTTTTGTTTGTTTGTTTTTTTTTTTTTTTTCTTTTTTTTTTTTTTCTTCTGTAGGCAACTGGTATTAATTCGTTTTCTACAATAAATACTTTTTATCTAGAATTATTACATTTTTTATCGACACATAAAACCAATGATATCGGTACCGCTGTTTATGATTGTTGTTAAATGACCATTATGAAATTTATAACTAAAATGTAAATTACAATCATATATGATCATCAGAAATATTACAACACTTTATCTACTGTTTAATTCAACAGTCATTACTGCAACTACGCCAAAAATAGCTTAAATGACTGCGATATCACAGTAACAGTTATGAATAATTTTTCAGTTGCTGCACTATGTTAACAATTCCTAAAACAATCATTACTAATACTGCAGCTGATTTTGCAATAGCCAAGACCAGTCTAAGTCTACAAAACAACCCCACTACACAAACTACACTTGTACCATCATACTGTTCAGTAACAATGATTATTTTTTCTGTATTTTAACGAAATTATTTCATATCATCTTCACAATAACGACCACAACCCTAACATAGCAATAATATTTATTTAATTTCAACTGAGAAGGAGTCGAAACCTTTTCTAATTCTTTTTTTTTTTTTTTTTTTTTTTTTCTCTCTCTCTCTCTCTCTGTCTCCCCAAAGAGAAGAACATTTTCAGCGCCATGTTGGTTCTTTCTTTGGTCATTCTGTCGGCTCCTTCTCGTGCCATCTGTCACAATACCGGGTATTTGGTACGCGCCAGTGAACGGAAAGCTGATCAAGTTATACCTGCGCTTCAAGTGGAAGTCATAGTCCTCTCTAAATTAATCGCTCTCAGGCTACCCTTTAATTTAACACCAGTTCGCCGCCACGTGCCAGGCACGTGCATACGAAAAACACTTTACAGTCGGAATGCGAGCAGAGGTGTATGCATAAATTATGACAGTTGTGAAATAAAAACGAAATGGTGTGTTAGCGGATATTTTGATTACTGCGAGTTGATTTTTGATGGTTTATAAATAAATTAAGACGATTTTGAAATAAAAATGATTTTTTTTTATACCACGTATGTTGATAGCTGATAGTTCATCTTTTGATGGTTGTACATAAATTTGATTATGACAGTTTTGAAATAAAAACGAAACTGTATGTTAGCAGATATCTTGATTATTGACAGTTGAGTTTTGGTGGTTAAAAAATGAAATGATAAATTAGTAGGTGTATTAATTGTTGAAAGGTGACAAATGACAGTTCATTATTGATGACTACATATATAATATATGACAGCCTGCAAATAAAAAATAAATGGGATTTTAATAAAGTATTACATATCGATGGTTACATAAAATACAGCTACGAAATACAAATGAACGAAGTCTTTTACTAACAGTTTTAACTATTGCTGATTTAATCTGCTTCGCCTTTTTAGGTCTGAGAGTGTATTCCCTCTTTTTGTGTGTATAGGTATATTTTATACATTATACACTAAATAAAACTTAATAATGCACAATACTTAACAAACAAAAAAAGTTACGGCCAAGAAACAACCGACATACATGCATAAATACATATATACATACATACATACATACATACATACATACATACATATATACATACATACATACACACATACATACATACACATACACACATACACACACACACACATACATACATACATACACACATACATACATACATACACACATACATACATACATACATACATACATTCACTGAATTAAGGAACCCAACGACGGAGAAAGAGAAACCTGTACGTACTTCACAATTTACGCAGGTGTCTGTCTCCGTTTTTTTGAAAACTTAAAAATACAACACGTAAAACAATTTAATTTTCATAGAATTATCACATTTAATTTTGTTTAATTTATCCTCTTATACATTTCAGTGTTCAACCATCTCTTGTGTCCTTGAATTAAAAGCAATAAGTTCTCTTATTCACAGCTCCTGCTACAGATGTATGTCGTAAGAACAAATAAAATGCGAAAGGTTACCTGGTAAAAATTGATCGCGTGTTTAAAACAGAACAAAGAACACAGAGATGAGTGTCAATTAATATTTAACGAGGTTGGCAGTTGACAATAACACACACTGTACAGTTAAACAGAGATCGACATTCTCGACCCGCAGGTAGGTTAGAGGTAACAAATGACCCGTATTGTTTATATTTCAATTAAAAAAACACCTTATCAATCATGTGGAGAAAGAAAAGGTGCATTAAAAAAAAAAAAAAAAAAAATTAAAACGTTAACGTACTTTTTATCTTACAGAATGGCAGATGTGCCAATTTCAGTTCTTTTTTTTTTTCTTCTTCTTCTTCATCTTCTTTTTAAATTAATTTTTATATTAATTTTAATTTTTATTCTTCATCTAGTGATTTTATTTTATCGTTCTTGTTTTGTTTTCATTGTTTTGCTGTGGGTTTTTTATTATTTTTAATTTATTTTTTTTATATTTTTTTTTTTTTTAATTGACCTGTTCGTTTGTGTACATCTGCAGCCGAATTATATTACATAAATGATAAATTTTATTTTTTAATGAAAACGTAATTTGATAATGCATTGGAAATATTACCTTCCGGGTCCTATAACCTTTTCCTAAACCTAAAACAAAATTAGAGAAAATGCCTCAATTGTTTGTTGGTGTTTTTATCGTTGTTTCTTTATAGATATATTTTGCTTATATTTTATATGTTTATTGCAAAAGTGGAGAACAACACACATCGAATATTATTTATTTATTTATTTATTTATTTATAATTTCATTTGATTTTATTATTAGTTTATTTATCTTCTCTTATTCGCAAACTGTATTTCTCTATGCGTATGTGCGTGCTTTCTATGCGTGTACATCACTAAGCAAATCAAACGCTCTGGCATCAGTTTACGTAAGAATTAAGATTACTTTGTCTGCTCTGCTCATCATGACTAATAATATCCGATCGATCTTCGCCAGATACGTGCAGTAATCAGCCGGCTTTTGTTACACGGCAAGTGAAACGTGCAAAGGAAAAGTTAATTTGTGTTTTAATTCACAGAGGCTCGTTTCTCTTAACACAGTTGTTTCTAAACTTGATAATAATCGCAAGTTAATCATCCGTAGTTTGATTAAATGCTACCACCTGCAAATAAATAATAGCCTCCGATCAACGCAGATAAAAAGATGGTGATGGGTTGTCCAATGGCCTGCAATTATATTCCTTTTTTTTTTTTTTTTTTTTAAAAAAAAAAAAAAAAAAGCTGTTGGAAAGAAAAACGAGGACGAGTCCAATATTTAAATTCGACGGGTTCTGATTATTTTAATAGCTTTGATTTAAGAATGGGAGAGACGTGAAAAAAAAAAAAAAAAAAAAAAAGCCCTGGTAATTTGCGAAATATCTATTTGAAGTTGTTATTTCTCGTCTTCCCAAGAGTAGATGGGAAATACTTGCCGACAGAAAACCCTTTTAACAGTTAATCAGTGTTTGCGTTACAGGAAAAAATTAGTCAGCGTTATCCGACTCGCCCGCGGATGCCACGTGCTTGGTGAATCGTAAATCCCCCCGATCGTGGTGCGCAATTAAATCAATACACACAAACGAAAATAAAGGTCCTGTTCTTATGAGGAACCTCGCACTAAAGACCAGCTATTGTTGTCCGGCCAGTAGGTGGCACTCCTGGTAGTTCCACGTGCAAACGAGAGAATGGTGACCCGAGGGTGGAATTTGATTCGACAAGAGAAAAGACGAGTTATCTCCACGTGAAGTATGACCCTTATGTCGAGAACGACTAACACATTTTAATAGCGCTCAGGTTAAATAACTGAATTATGACTTACTGTTCAAATGAGCAAACCTTTTATTTGATTTCCCTTATAAATCACTGGTAAATGTAAATGTATAATCTCTCTCTCTCTCTCTCTCTCTCTCTCTCTCTCTCTCTCTCTCTCTCTCTCTCTCTCTCTCTCTCTCTCTCTCTCTCTCTCTCTCTTGCTATTGTTACTAATAGTACCGCTATTACTACTACTTTTACAATGTTGTTTTCTTCTTTTTCTTATTGTTGTTGTTGTTGTTGGTTATTTATTATTATTATTATTATTATTATTATTATTATTATTATTTATTATTAATACTTATTAATATTATTATTATTATTATTATCATTATTATTATTTAACTAATTTTAAAATAATTATAAAAACTTCCAATAAATCTCTATATGTATGTCACTAATTACGATTAGACTTTCACAACACAAACAGTTTGCTATATATCTTTCCCCAGTCCGGCCTACAGCTGCGTCTGGTGAGAGATACGAATTCAATAAACTGGTGTTTGTTTTGTTCGTAAGCACCATTCAGATTTATGATTTACTGTATAGCATTTATTTGTGGGTCGAAGATTAAACAAACGATCGATTAGCATATGTCAGTAGAAAGTCGTAAAACAAGATTACTCTGAAAATGCATCTTTTTAAGACTATCTCTAAAGATTAAAAAATGATTTTACAATGACGCCTTAAACCACGTAACGAGAAAGGACAAATTGGTGTTGAAACAGATTTTCAATTTCACAGGTGTGGATAGATTGACCAGTTCCTTTGATTTTAATTTTTTTAACGTAAATTTATTTATGTAATTACTTTGTATTCGTGTGTGTGTGTGTGTGTGTGTGTGTTTTTGGAAACAATTAGGTTTGTCGCGTGCGGGGTTAATCTATAAACTGGACTGAGCGTCTAAGAAAAAAATTAGTCTGATGTATTCATGGATTGAAAGAGAGAGAGAGAGAGAGAGAGAGAGAGAGAGAGAGAGAGAGAGAGAGAGAGAGAGAGAGAGAGAGAGAGAGAGAGATCATGGAGTGTCAACCATCACATTTTAAAATACCTTTATAAGCTGATTACACATCATTTTATGGAGATCAAAATAAAATCTTGATAACTTTAGGAGTCACTGAATCATAGCCCATTAAACCGAGAAAAATAAGCTTTCGGATGTTAACGAATGGTTAAAAAAGAAAGAAAAAAAAAAAAAATTCCATATAAAAGGTAAGTTCGTGCCACAAAGATGCCACTGACACGAACTTGAAAAAGAAAAATGATAGGTAAAATCAGTGGCTTGTGTTTCATTGGTTAATGATTGGCCACTTTGGAAATCAACATGTGCATGTTAATGGGATTATAAGACTGTCTTCATTGAAACACTATTCTGTCACAACATAGATAAATTGCCTATTAAACACGAATTTTCTGATCGTAAAATAAAAAAATAAAAATCTTTCCCCCCCCCACCACCCCGAAAACAGCGGACAAGACCAGCCACCTGCACGACTGGCTAACCAGTCGAGTGCGCAACAATTTCATTATCTTTGTCTACTACACGCCGACCAATCGTTTACTAGGTTTCTATGTGGGGCCCCCTGGCGGAGCGTGCGCGGCACGCGGCACAAGGATGCCGGCCATATACTGATACGACCTGAGTCTGCCACAAAACAAGCAGTGGGGCGTTAAAGCTACAAACAGCGTTATTGAAAACGTATTGTAATATAAGTGAAAGTACATGGACGTTTTTGGTTTTTTTTTTTAAATGAAACTGTTTTTTTTCATTAATTCTTTCTTTAGAAATTATTGGATAGTATTTCGGTCTGTTAAGTTAACAAGTCAAAATTTAATATTTTTCGATTATTCGAGTGTTTAGTGTTGTTAGCATTTCGATGATAAAAGAATTATGATAATATGTGATCAGTTGTATTACAAAGAACTTTTATAAATTCAGTTTAAATATTTTTTTTTTTTTTATTTTTATTTCATTCATTCATTCATTTAGAAAGAAATGAAGCATGATTTGAAGACGGTGATTGTAAAATAATTTTGTGTGGAAATCATCTTGACGCATCACGTCAGTTAAATTCCAGTATTTTATTTTTATTTTTGTTTTAATTATTTTTTATTTATTTATTTATTTATTTATTTATTATTTATTTTATTTTATTTATTTATTTTTTTTTTATTTATTTTTTTTTTTTTTTTTTTTTTTTTTTTTTTTGATGTTATTAATTTTAAATCATAAAAATGTCTTGAAAATTGTTTTTTCTTTATTTCTTGTTGTTACTGTAGACTGTAATGATGATAATAACAAACAACAATAATAAATGAATGATCGTAAAGCAGTAGCAGTAATAGCAGCATATATCTCAGTGTTTGTTAAACTACAATTGAAGTACTGGGAAAAAAAATCAAAATCGTTTATTTAAAAAAAAAAAAAATCTTATAAATTTAATCACTTTTTGAAAACTTGTATCACATTTCACTTCTTTTGTATGAAACAAACATCATCGTTGACGATATCAGTTGCTTAGGGTTTGAACTTTTTTTTTACCCTCATTCCCCCCCCCCACTTTTTTTTTTTTCTTTTTTCTTACCACTCGATTTAAAAGATATAAGCCAATATCACGCTAAATTCAATCCATTAATACGATCTGGTGATAAAAGCAACGGGGAATCCGTTTCACAAACACGGTTTCAATATCATGTTGATTTCATGTCGATTCCAATATGAATGCGAGTCGTCAGTAGGGAGCTACGCTTTCCCGTTTGATATCACACGAGCCCCACTGAGAAATTGTCCACTTGGGTGTGAATTTCACATAACATCGTATACTCTGTTTCGCTTCCATAGCTCAGCGAGTTAGCGGTATTGTTTGAAGCGAGAACAACCACGCGGAAGTTGAAAGCCGTTTTGTCTTGTTTGCAATTTCTGAAACAACGCAAAATATAACTCGCTCCATGCAGTCAGTGTTTATGTTCTGCGATAAAAACAATTTTGAGCTATTGTTTGTGAAGAATTTCCGAGATCTTGATTCGCGATTTGGAATTACGAATGAGAGATAAAAATGTTCGTCGTTTATCATTTCAGACTGAGAGGAACTGAGACCGTATTTCGGTCACTGTGAGATAAAAACACACAAGAGTTTTTGTTAATTCCTGAAAACCTAGGTTTTGTTACCTAGATACATAACTAATTCCACTGTTATTCTGTTGTTTGGTTTCGAATTTTGTATTTACACCGGTTAATAATAACAAAAGCAACAACAACAACAACCATAATAATTATAATAATAAGATGATGATTATGATGATGATTATGTTGATCTTATGATGATGATGATAGAAAAAATGAATATTGTCCATGCAAGTCAGCATCGTTTCTTATTAGGTGAAATTTCCTTTGAATTATCAAAGCACTGATTGTACTTCGATATTAAAAGTCATAAAGAGACAAAATTACTGACAAAAAAAAAGAAGAAAACCTTCCCAAAAAAACCCCCACATCTAAATAGTATGATTCATTCTTCTTCTTCTTCTTCTTCTTCTTCTTCTTCTTCTTCTTCTTCTTCTTCTTCTTATTATTATTATTATTATTATTATTATTATTATTATTATTATTAATTTTTAATAATCTGAAGTATTGTTGTGAATTTTGTTTATATTGCATGTTTCCTATATAATACTATTTTGTATTAGTTTCAATAAAGATGTTTGTTATAAAGCGTCTGAAATATTTATCTACTTTTACAATGGCTGTTTCAGTTTATGTAATTATTTTGCTGTTTGTTAAATTATAATATGTCACTGCTATTAATGCCAAAAATGCTGTTACTATTAATTCTGATTCTGTTGTAACTATTCATGCTAATTTTGCTGTTGCTATAAACGATAATACAACTGCTTCTATTAATGCTAATACTGCTGCTACTGTTATTGCTGAATAATGCTGTTACTATTAATGATAATACATCTGTTACTGTTAATGCTAATACATTTGCTACTAATGCTAATACATTTGCTGCTATTATTGCTATTAACGTTAACTACTACTACTACTACTACTACTACTACTACTACTACTACTACTACGACCACTACCACTACTACTACTATTATTATTATTTCACTATCACAACCACACTATTAGAACTACTACTACAACAACTACTACTTCCACTACTGATGATGCGTTGTTTCTGTATATGTTATTTTTGTTGTTCTCAAAGATCAGCTTGGACGTGAAATAGCAGATGATATCTTTAAGCAACGTATCTTCAGGAGTGACCCGAGGATATGACATGTTACAGATGATGTTCAGATACGAACATGATGAATGACACCTATTTTGTATACCAGAACTTACTACAGTGTTTGAATTAAAGGACAATATGTATAAAAGAAAACTGGGTTGACAGCATCCGGCAGTGAGCTACCTAATCATACGTTCTGAACAAGAGAATATATTTACCTTGTCTGTAGACGTCAGTGATAACTGACAGAATGAAACTCAATATGTTCCCAGCGCGAATCCGGTAGACAGGTACAGTATGTATAAATAATGTGTTATTTTGTTTAAAACGAAAGGGGAAAAAAAATATATAAATAAGTGAAAGAAAACCAAAGAAAGAATGATGATAAAAAAAACGAAAAAAAAAAAGAGAATTAAATGGAGAGAGAGAGAGAGAGAGAGAGAGAGAGAGAGAGAGAGAGAGAGAGAGAGAGAGAGAGAGAGAGAGAGAGACAGACAGACACACAGACAGACAGAGTAAGAAAGAGAGTAGCCATATAAAAATGCTGAACCTAATAACAATATCCAAAATATTGTAACAAATGAACTGAAATACTGCAACAATTTTTTTTAACTGTTCTCTTTTATGATTAAATTTAGAAAAGAAAAAAACAAACAGAATAGAGAGGTGGAGGTATACAGAACAAATTTAGAAATTACATTTGTATATCCAAAGATACACTCTATTAAACCCTAAATCATTTTAAATTCAAATATTATAGCATAGAAGAAATCAAAAGAGTGATAAGTTTAGGTTATTTTTTCAGTTGCATGCATATCTAAAATATAGTTTTCTAATAACATGAAAAATAAATGTAATTTAGCTGTTCTTAACTTTTTCAGTTACATGCATATCTAAAATATAGTTTTCTAATAACATGAAAAATTAATGTAATGTAGCTGTCCTAACTGTAAATTCTATATAATCTCAATAATGATATTACAGTCAGGAATAATTAGTCATCGGCTGATGTTGGTGTTATAATTCCTGGGCGTGATTACTTATTCCCGACATCTCTTCCACCAAAATCGCCTCCGTGAGGAATGATGAATATGCCTAACTTTTCTCCAGCAAGAACTTCAGCGCTTTACAAAACCATTGCTTTCATCTGGAAAAGCTGGTGAACTGTCAAAACTCTTTTTAAAAATTTCCGAATTAATGAAGACCGTCATTACTTTTGCTTCGCCATCAAAGGTGTGGGTGGGGTGCGGTGGGTGGATGGGTGTCATGGTGATTAATGAAGATAATCCGGGGATTTCGCAGTAACGACAAAAGAAGAACGGTTCGGAATCGGCCGTGTGATAATTTCTTCGTCTTGCTAATCGGGATATCGTTAACGGAAGATTGTATCACCCCAGTGATTAAAGTAATCGGCAGAACGCTGTAGCAGGAAACGACAATCAAACTAGCTCTTACGTTCTCGCAAACTGTCGTTTCTGAAACAGCACACAGAATCATGGTGGGGGACCGTATCGCCCAGTAGTGCTACACGTGACCAACTGGCCACTGCAGTGTGACTTACACCGTGTTGCCGTCCTCTGGCTTTTGGTAAAGATCTTACAATAGCAAACAAATGTCGTGGTAGTATTCAGCTACTCAAAGACTAAACTGGGCGTCATTTTAATTTTTACGACAACTGTTGTCTCATATGAATAAGTATGTTTGCATATACAAATATCTTTAATAAAATGGCAAAAGTGTTGTTGCTGTTAAATTGGACGTATTTATTATTATTATTATTATTATTGTTATTATTATTATTATTATTATTATTATTATTATTATTATTATTATTATTATTATTATTATTATTATTATTATTAAGAAATAAAGAAAAGAAAAAAAGTATTTCATAAATATTGCTATATAAAAATCATATACATTGCCTTATCCTGGCCCTAAAACAAGGAACATTTAAAACACCCGAACTTCTTCGTAGCATGAAACAAAATATACATTATTATCTTTTTAATATTTATTGCATATAAATGCAACTGATTTCCAGTACATTCTATTTAATTAATTTCAGGAATTTCAAAAGATTTTTAATAAACTTTTTCACATCTAACTTTAACTAAATTATTAATCTGAAATATTTCACAACAAAAATTACCTTAGGTCTGAATCGATACAGATTCCGATCTTTGTATTTAAAATGCTGTTTTTAATTATGGGTATTCTTCTGAATGCTGTATTGGATATATGGGTGTAATCTTTAATAAAAACGATGTTTTTTTTATACATCAACGTTTAGCGTATAAATCATAATTTTATTTCCAGGTTAAACTCTAGGGGTTTTTTTTCCCCTTTTTAACAACAAAGCTATAGGTAATGAGTCTGAAGCCAAAACATTTATCTCGACTCCTACAGAAATGAAAGAACACCTGCCATGTTTTAGAAGAGCATCAGAAAATAATAACAGTTTTTGGCGCAGGGAAATATGACCTGCCTATTGATTTCCCTTTCACATCACTCTGACAGTGGAACAATAAAGCTCGACATCCTTTTCTAAACCTTTTGATGAAAAAAAGACGATATTATCGTAAAAGTTAACAAGCTGGTGACACTTATATTGAATCTGGTCCCGTTAAAGAACGATTTTCATACACGGAGATATGATAAGGCCACAACCTCTAATGTTTGATGTGAGGGACATAAAGACGTAATGGCCCAATATCAATATTGGAGTCTGGAGTGCGGCTTGAAAATTCGGGGCACTGATATGCGGTCAGTGAAATTATTGCTTTCCAAAGAATGCGCCCATTTGCAGTAATGGCCCAAATTGATATCATAACCCTTGAGAGAGAAAATAAATTTTAAAAAGTAACATGCGGTTAAGTCATGATTAGAAACCACAATAGATTTAACTCTCGCCAACGTTCGTTCTATTACTCTCTCTTTCTTTCTTTGTCTGTCTGTCTTTTCTTACTTTTCTCTCTCTCTCTCTCTCTCTCTCTCTCTCTCTCTCTCTCTCTTTCTCTCTCTCTTTTCTCTATTTTTTCTCTGCATCTCTTAACAAAAAAATAAATAAATAAATAAATAATAATAATAATAATAATAATAATTATAATAATAATAATAATAATAATATCATTTTACGCCACTACTAACTACAGTACAACTAATACTGCTAATACCATACTATCACCATCAATATCACGTCTGTCACTAATACGAATATTATCTTTTCCACTGATGTCGCTACTGCTGATGCTGTTGCTGCTACTATTACGTCTACTGACATTGCTACTACTTCGTCTTTACTATTTTAATACCATTACTACCACCATTATCACTACTACCGCTGCCACTAGTACCAACTAGTTATTATTATTATTATTATTATTATTATTATTATTATTATTATTATTGATACTACTGAACTATTATTGTTCTGTTGTTGTTTCTGTGTTGTTGTTTGTTGTTTTTTTTTTTTTTTTTTTTTTTTGTTTTTTTTTCTGAGGGGATTATTTTTCATTTATTTACTTACAGATTTACTTGCAAATCAATTAATTACTTTCCCCTGTATTAACAATTCCCAAGTAAATTCTTTTAACTTCAAATGAATGTAATCTGCATAAATAAACTGTACACCAAATTCTTCCCGTCATTGTTTAGTGGTTTTCGGGATTAACGATCAACCCGAACGGACATGGTGGCAAAACATTTGACAATATGCTCATTTATCGCCAATAATTTCATGTGTGCTGTTGGGGACGTTTCCAAAACGGTTAATGGGTCTGATCCGCACGTGGCCTCGGCAAATCCTTTCGCAAACAAGAAAGCGTGACGTGGGAACACAGAAACTGATAAGCCGAGAAGTAAGTCAACAAGAAAAATTCCTAGGTATCTTTTTTCTCGCGCAGAACATTGTTTTCTGGCCACTGTCTCCAGTCAGATGGTTTTCCAATACGTTCGCGACCTATGACCCTTTCTATATTTGGTGCTTAAATGTGTTTGGCGCGTGCGTGACATCATCATTTTTTTTTTTTTTTTTTTTTTTTTTTTCTAATAAGTTTCCCTCACGTGCCAAGGGGTTAAATAAAAGCTGTATTTTTAATTGTTATCTTAAGTTCAATTGTGTGTTGCGGAACCTTTAATTTACTATAAGTTACCCTTCGTTTCTTTTGTTGCCACCCGCATGGCACGTGCAGAATTAGTTCTGCGTTTTTTTAATCTCTGCTCTCTTTCGCTTTCGATGCTTTTAATAAACATGGCGGCCGAACGAAGAGGGTCTAAGTGTGTGACCTCGGCTTATACCAGTATTTCTTCTTAAGAACTGTACGAGAAATTATAAAACAAATGTGGAGTAAGACACACACACATACAAAAAAATAATAATAATAATAAATAAATAAAAAATATAAAATTAAAAAAATAAATAAAATAAAATAATAATAATAATAATAATAAACAAAAATAAAATACAATAAAATAAACAAGATGAATTACTAAAAATTATTAATGACTTAATGAATTAATAATAATATCTAATGTAATAATAATAATAAGAAGAAGAAGAAGAATGATAATGATATTGATGATGATTATGAAGATGAAGATGATAAGAAGTACAACAACAAGAACAAGAAAATTCACCAAAATAAGTCAATAAATAAATAAATATGAAATATTTTGATTTTATTAAATATTTCTTTAAGAATTCAATAAATCAGCATACTGCATTTCCGCATATAAACAAAACTACAAAACCAAAATAAAATACTCATAAAATACTCGTAAATAACGAACACAATATATAAACCTTCATTTTAAAACATTTTTTCTTCACACACACACACCTATACACACATCTACACACCCTCACGAACACACATTAAAAACAACAGCAACAATGAACAAAAAAAAAACAACAAAAAAAACCCCAAACCAAAACAAAACAAAACAAAAAACAAACAAACAGAAATTTAAAAAAGTCAAAAAAAAATTAAGATCAGTTAGTCATTTTCAGGTATAAAACGGAATACATTCATTTTTTATTATATGCGCTTATTTAAAATTCTAGACGACACAATTTTTATTATTTTTATTTCTTTCCCCACTCCGCGTAGACGAATCGATCCGGTGATCCCTAGAGCGTCAACAAATTTTAACTACGTCCCGCCTCTTCCCATCTGTCGAGCTAATTTTTCATTTTGTTTGAAATTCCTCACCGTGAGGTGGTCCATCAAAAACGTTGTACACGCCGTGCTCGGCGCTTTCAACGAGGTGGCTGGGCGGCTCTTACGACGACAGCGACGGTCGACGGTCCCCAAGGGACCGGGCCTTTGAAGAATTTCTCGTTTTTCACTGCTCGTTATCGTCCTTTCTTTCCAAACGCTGTTACATACAAACAAGCTTTTTTTACCTTTTGACGGCGACCTCCGAAAATTAGTTAATTTCACTCGTTAGCGCGGTGAAACAAAACGAGGAACAAATTAGACGAAATTGCGCCCCCTACCATTCCTCCCACAGTCTTTTGAGTTTCGCGATAAAGCGAGGTGTATTTTGCGTATATATCTTGTATTACCTTTTTAAATAATAATAATGAATTATTTATTTACTCGCTGCCAAGAATTTCAAGAGTGTAATTTATATATAAATACAACATATTATTTTTATAATAATAATAATAACAACAACAATAATAATAACAAAATTAATAATAATAATAATAATAATAATAATAATAATAATAATGATGATGATGATGATGATGAGTGGATAGTTGTAGTATTGAGTGTACAGTTGTAGGTATAATAATATGTGTTATGGAAGTTATTATTATCATCATCTTCACCATCAACAGCCTGTGGTTGTAGTTGAAGTAACAGTAGTAGAATTAGTAGCAGAAGTAATTACTATAGAAATAACAGTAGTAAGTAGCAGTAGAAATACTTGACGTAGTCGTAGAAGCAGCAGCAATAGTAGTGATACTGAACACGACACTATGTACAAAAAGAGAGAGAGCTACACATTTATAATAACTGTTTGCAAATATACACAGTTTGAAAATAAACAGCAAATCCAAAATAACAGACACACATACACACAAATACGTATAATTACTGTAATGATTATAAACTGTCTTTTAAAACAGCAGTGATAAAAAGAGAAGAAGAAGAAGAAGAAGAAGAAGATTAGGACTACAGATTTAGTGCGCGGTGGTGAAGCGACAGCTATCGTCTGCTTTAAGCGTGCGGGCACCCAGCCAGGCACGCGACTTACCGCGTTGTCACCGCATTGGCTCTTTGTTTTATCCAATCACGTGGCTCCTTGTACGCTACACAATACAATCTTTTTATCTGCTGTTTAATTCAGTTCCTTGGACCAGTAGACATTCTGAATAATGAAAAAAAATATTTTCTTTTTATATACATTTTTCAGAAAACCTCACACTTTAATTGTAAATGAAATTGCTTGGAAAAAATATAAACTTTCTCGTTTAGAAAGAAAATAATGAGAAAAATATTGCTGGAGGATAAACCATAGTTTTTTAATTTAAAACAGAGATGTTTGAAAACAAATCGAAGAGTATAAGAGTGAAGGACGGAAAATCAGAAAGAAAAATAAAGAAAGATGTTTAGGATTATAATGAATATTGTTAAATACAGTAAACAAAAATAAAATATTTAGATAAACATTTAAATGCGAAAAACAAAAAACAAAACAAACAATAACATGAACAAACAAAATAAAAAAAAAGCTAAGAAAAAAGAAAAGGAGAAAAATAAAAGAACAGTTTTCTCTTAGACCCACATTAAAATAATAATAATAATAATAATAATAATAATAATAATAATAATAATAATAATAATTATAATAATAATAATAAAGTGTAAAACTACCTTTGCACGTAAGCTTAGTTTTACGACTGACGTAAATGCTGGTCGAAATCATTATAACATACATTTTCGTAACTCTCTCTCTCTCTCTCTCTCTCTCTCTCTCTCTCTCTCTCTCTCTCAATATATTTTTGTATCGCTTACATTTATGTCCTTTAAAATTATTAGAGTGCTATAAATAAGTATTTATTTATTTATTTATTTGTATATAAACTTTATGTTTTTAATCAGTTAATTTCTTTCTTTTTTTTATCTTTTCATTATTTGTTTGTTTCTTAACAATTTTTTTTTTAATTTCATTTTTCTATATTATTATTATTATTATTATTATTATTATTATTATTATTATTATTATTATTATTATTATTATTATTATTATTATTATTATTATTATTTCGCACAAGGGCAAGTTTTTAAGTTAAGGCTCGCGTACCTCGTTTTTACCACCAATGAAACTAACCAGTGCTACCAGACGACTTGGTCACGTGTTCCACAACTGTCAGAGTGATCGTTCTTTTGTGTTGACAACAATAGGGCCCCAGTAGGGTCGGGTATAAGTGACGGATTGGTGCGATGCTTTTCACTTATTGATTCACCCACGAAAAAGGTTGGAAGTCGTGTGCGCTATATAAGAGAATAAGATTTCAGCGGACCAGAATTTTAAAAACTGTGCTAGACTCGAAGAAAACTGAACAACATAGAAACAGAGTCTGTAGCAGAAAGGACTTGCGTTTGAAGTAAAAGATAAAGAAAAAAATAATAATATTTATCTCATTTTACTTAGACATTCTTTGTGAAATATCTTAATTCAAAATGCTGCCCGCAATGGAGCATGGAGCTTTCGAGGAAGTTAAATCTGATGCTGTGCTGTGTGACAAGTTTGACGACGTTGTTAACAAAGACGTGTCTGACGACAGCGACGCATCCGGCAAGAAATGCCGTCCCCGCAAACAGCGGACGAAAAACAATCAACAGCGACAAGTGAACAAAGTTTGCAGACGAAGAAGAGCGAACGACAGGGAAAAGAACAGAATGCACGGACTAAACGACGCTCTGGATGACTTGCGCAAAATGTTGCCGAACACGTCTGAGGCGAAACTGACGAAAATAGACACGCTGAGGACGGCGTACAACTACATCTGGGCGTTGTCGGAGACGCTGAAACTGATGGGTGGCAGTGCTGAAGGCGTTGGAACACCGGCTGGAACGGAGAATCAGAACGTTGATGAATTTTCGGATGCAGGAAATTTTGACATGGAAAGCATCGACGGAAGCTCAAATCTGAACACCAGCTGTGCAAGCGCGTCACAAATAGCCGTCGTAGATGGAGACGTCGACGTGGTTAGCGTGGACAGTTTCCAGGGAATACTGACACAAAGAGAGGCCTTCAGAGACAGTTTCATTCCTTCTCCTCAAACCCCAGCCTCGCCTGCTAGTGTTTGTAGCGATAGCTCCACCGTAGGCCTTGGCACGATCAGACACAATGTTCCATTCTCAGATTTCACTTCGTTTGGACAGTCGTACCAGAGAGGATCCGAAAGTTGTAACTTCTATTACGGATCTGGTGAAGGAATGCCGCTGTCGACTAACGCCTATCAGACTCTAGAACACAATCGGAATATTTCTTTCATGGACGCTTTGTCAAACGGACTGAATAATTCCATTCATTTGTCTTCACCCGAACAGTACACTTTGTCTGTGTAAAAAGTTACCTGTTCAGCAATTGACTGTTTAAACCTGTGATATGCCGAAACAACGATACACATTTCACGCTCGAACTCTTGAAGAAATATCTGGTTTGCGATTAGCACAAAAAGAGACGGGCTGATGTTGATGCCTTGACTCAGTCCAGTGTTGTATGTATTTCGTCAAATCTATTTTTGAGATGTGTTTCTTTTTGCATTTACTGCATGTGCTGAAATGTAATTTTACGATTTTATTTAATAAAATGTTATTTATTATGAATAATGATGTTGTATTTTCTATTTAGTATTAGTTATATTTCTGTTATATAAAGAAACAAATTGTACAAGGAAAATGCATTAAATTATTTATTTATTTATTTATGTGTTTATCTTAAGTCATCAAATTCTAAATTCATTTTTAAACCTTCGTGGTACTAAATAACGTATTCAGTTATTTGTGCAATCAGGATTTTAATACAAATCTCGTTAATGATTGTTATGACGTATTGTGACATAAGTTACGTCGATAAATAATTTCTATGGGTCATTAATATTATTGATTGTTTTATTTATTATTCATGATAGAACTGATTAAATGGACAGCTTTCAAATTCATTTACATATCCGATCAAATAATAATAATAATAATAATAATAATGTGAAAGCTAAAGGAAAAATATGTTGCCATATTAAATAAAATATATTCATACTCGTTTTCTTTAAATAAATAAATAAATTTAAAAAAGAGAGGGAACGAACAAAAACAAGAAACAAAACAAACAATAATAATGATTAATTTGTGGACATTGTATTTATTTTAGATTTATTTAATATTTAGAAAGATTTAGAAATAATGAAACAAATGCATTTAGATTTATCATAATCCAAGGAGATAATTAAAAAGAAAAAAAAAAGAAGAAAAAAAAAAGAAAGATAGATAAAAAGAAATGTTTAGATCATAAAATGATGATATAATTTATTTTAATAAATCTAACCATCTCAAAAGAGTTATCTTTCGGAATCTTTCCTACAGCTGTTGCGTAGTAAATGTTCAGAAACGAAAACTCACATTAGCCTCGTTTTCATCGCTAAACGAATTGTTTCTCCTAAACCACGTGACGCATGCCGGTCGCGTGCCTCATTCGTCAGGCGCGTGCGCCATTTCCGCTCCCTAATTTTTCAAAATACATTGCTGTTTGGAATTCGTTATCACAGCAATCTTAATTTGTTAGCTGTGAGGGAATTCCCTTTCAGGGTTAAATACCCAGGTTAATACTTAAGAACATAATAAGGTTATGGATAAAAAATAAAAAAATAAAAAGAATAGCGGCAATGCGACATATTAAAAGATAGTAACAGCCAAAAATGTTTCGAGTATTTTTTAATTTTTCGGTAGGTAATAAACTATCATTTGTACCTGGTATATTTGAGCGTATCTGTGTGTCTATGCATGTATGTATGTATGTATGTATGTATGTATGTATGTGTGTTTGTGTATGTATGTATATAATATATACGTGTATGCATGTACTTCGTCGGTTTTTGATGGAGTTATTATTATTATTATTATTATTATTATTATTATTATTATTATTATTATTATTATTATTATTATTATTATTATTATTATAAAAATATAGTTTAAGTCTTAATTTAATAATTCGATATAAAATAGTAAAAGATACAAATTGAGAAGGTTTTAAATATTTATGGTAGTAATCACTATAAATAATTTAAAATTATCTGAAAAAAATCGCAAAAAAAAAAAAAAAAAAAAAAAAAAAAAAAAAAAAAAGATTTAATAATCAGAGTTTATCTTGACCATACACAACAGCAGATATTCCTGGTCAGTTGATTTGAAGCATTTTCTTCATAAACGCTATCATAAATATGTCATATGAAACTAGATTTTTAAAAATTATCTCTTAAACTAAAACCTGTGAACTCTTTTTTTTCCCTTCCTTCACCTTCTTCTTCTTCTTGACGCCGATGGCCAAATTCAGATAAATGGTCTTGACCCAACTCGTAAAGATGATCATCGTGGCCTAATTGCCAAGGCAGAGCAGTCTTTTCACGCAAGATCAAAAAGCCACAGAAATTCAAATATCCGAGGAAAGATGCTAAATTTGTTTAATTCTCTGTTCTGCACTTGCGATTAAAGAAATCTACAGTGAGCGGACAATGACGTGGTCTGTCTTTTGTCATCCGGTGTTTCTCCTGGCCGGCCGAAATGAACACCCTGAAGGTGCGTCATTACCAAACTCCGAGCTCGATACATTGCGCACAGCCCAGTGGTCATCAAAGAAAGGGATGACCGCTTGACCGCTGATTGCAACTGTAACTGGCGTTGTAGCGAATTTTAAAAGAATCGGATCCAGCGTCGTACAAAATCTTGAAACAACAATAGGCCCGGGTTACAGGACAAAATGCTTATTATTATTTTCAGCGGTGATATATTTTCAGAACGAGACGCTGACGTTTACGTTGAAATCCTAGTACGCCTGCAGAGACAATGTCAGCGCTTGACACTGTTTGGTTTAGGACTTTATTAGAGTAAAGTGTTAGTTACCTTTTTCCCCACTAATTCTCTCTTCGTAGAAATAATTTTCGGTGTAAAGAATAAATTGTCTTCGGAATTGTACGCTTTCCCCTGTGTTCTGTGAAAGGTGATCTTTAACAAACTTTAGTTTGAAACTTTAATATTTCAAACAATTTGACCTATCTTTTTTTAATTTCCTTGGCCCATTCGTTTTCTTTTTCATAAATGTATATCCTTAATACTGTATATGTAATCAGAGTATCTTACCAAATTTTAATATCTTTTTAATAAATACAAAATAATTTCAAATCATATTTATTGGTCTGCAACTATAGTTTTAAATATATTAACTGTTTCAGAAAATAAATATGTAGATATAAACGTAATTATTACAATAATAATGGTCACAAAAAATAACAACAACAATAATTTTAATTACAACATCAATAACAATAATCACTTAAAAACAACAACAAACAACAACGATGTTACAAGATATGTTTTTCTTAAAATAGCCAGAAACGTGCTGAATCAGACGAGCGAACTTTTTACTAAAACTTAAATATTGTCTGACCTAAATACTCAAAACTCAATGTCGTTCTTATGTATGGATTTAATCCTGTGAACAAATGGCATTGTAGGAAAGGGTGTATATGGCTTCTTCCTGTCCATTGTGTTCAAGGCCGCGCGGGTCAGAAGGACCTTGATAGACCTCTCGACCATTGATGACTAGTTGTGAATGAAAGGTCTACAAAAGCATTTGACCTACATTGAGAGAAAGTTGTAGTCAGTGTGGGATTTCCGTGTGTGAACCGCCAGGCGTGAGAAATTGAATTAAACTAATTCATAGACTGTTACAACAACACGTAGACAAAATTACTCACAAACAGTTTGAGAGCTGAAATAACAGATTCTGGCAGGTTGAGAAACATGTTAAACTTTTTTCAGTGAGTATTTAAATAAAACGTAGACAAAATTACTCACAAACAGATTGAGAGCTAAAATAACAGATTCGGGCAGGTTGAGAAACATGTTAAACTTTTTCAGTGAGTATTTAAATAAAACGTAGACAAAATTACTCACAAACAGATAGGCTGGGAGACGATAATGAATATATGTATCGACATATATTGATAGAAATATATCTCAGTTTGTACAACATATAAATATTTAAATTCATGTATACATACATATAAACACATAATTGTATACTCAAGTACACCATACACGAATTCGTAGACCCACACATATAATCGTATAAAAACATTCTCATACTTTCTCATACATTATACAGAAACAAAAAGAGGCAGTTTACTTTTATAGTATGTGAAGGTTTCATTTTTGTTTTGTATTTGAATTTAACAACAGATAATTTATATGACGAACAGAAAGAAATATTTTGATAATTTGTGAAATCTAAAATGAATAGACGAATGAAGGATTAACTAAAGAATTTGTATTCAAACAGAAATTTAAATATATGGAGATCAATATATTTTGAATCAGGAATACAGATTTAAAAGTATAGAATAAGAGACATTAAAACAGAATTTAGTAATATATGTCAAAATAACACACCATAACTAATACATGAAAGTGAATCAAAGCAAATTAATAAAAATCAACAAACAAAAAAGAGAAGAATACATTTCGCTAACGCTAAACTTTAAAGAATGGAATGTTGTTATCAAAAACATTTCATTTTGTTTTTCGTATTATCATTATTTTGTTCTCAGTCGGCATGGTTGTGTTTTTGCTTCATCCCACGTATAAAGAAGAAGATGAAAAAAAACGAATTTCAACCTTTCACTGTTGAAAGTAAACAAATAATAAACACCGTGTTATTCTTATTGTGTCTCACAAAATGTTTTATGCTAAAACTCATGGCAAACAAAAAAATATTTCACTCTGGGATATATAACCGTGATATTGAACGATACACCTTGTTTAGCAGCCTTTACGCATACGCCGCCATTCTTACTGGGAATAATATTTTAACATGATCAAACAGAACGAAAGGTACTTCATGTTGGTCACTGTTATTCTTATTACTTCGGATCGGGTCGCGAGATGGTCACACTGTGGCCCCCGGTTTTTGACCCTATGGGGCTCTAAAGATAGGGTTCAGGATGAAAGATATTTCCGGTGGTCATTTCAGGGTCCAGTGCATGCCACGTCTCTCTGAATTTGAGATTAACTTTATTACCCTTTGAGATCTGTTAGGGAATTAGTCACACGTTTAGCCTGTAAGATTAACGCCTGCTGGGGACTGCCGGACAAATCAACAAAATGCTGTAACCAGAGAGGGTGCAAGAAAAATGATATCTAACGTAACAGAAGCGAAATATTTAAAATATTTACTAAATTTAAAAAACAAAAAACAAAATGCTAATTTTATCCGGATGTGATGTACCTCTAAGGGTGGAATACTAAATGCCTAGAATTTCATATAGTAAACAGATTCAGCAATAATAGAAAAAGAAATAACAACAGTAATGAGAAGAAGAAGAAGAAGAAGAGGAGGAGATTGAAATACATAAGCAAGAAAAAAAACAAAAACATAAATAAAATACATAAATGGTCCGATTTTGAAGTCCGATCAGTATAGGACGCTTTGTAGAAGAGACTAGGTAAAACATGTAAATAAAAATATTTAGAGATAAAAGATGCATCTGATCTTTTGAAAAGTATTACTTCACTGTTAATCTCTGTTAATTTACACACTTTTTTTTCAGAATATCTGCTGATTTCAATGTTCCAGATTTTATATATATGATACTGTCAGTACGGTATTGTATGACACAGATTCAGTCAGTACTCTGCTGAAGTAATGCGTTTTCCTTAATTCATACAACTCCTACATTTTTTTAATATGACGATACAAAGTCGATTCGTTTTACGTTTTATGTTCAAAACATTCACAATGGAATGCCCACCCTTATTACGTAGTGAATGATGTGACAATCCAAATTTTTCACTGGATAATGTCAAGCAATAATTTGTTATATTTTGTATTGTATATGGCAATGTCTTAAAGGTGTACTGCGCAGTCGTGTTAATTCTCCAAATACTTTGCTTCTAATATTAACTTGTACAAAAGTGGCTTTACTTTTAACCATCCAGAAAGGCAAACATGAACGGCAAATTCTATTCATCACGCTAACTATGATATTATTAGAGGAATTGTTTGTTTAATGAATGCTCTATTCATGATGCTAACGATATAAATGCGAATTTTCTAACGCCTGTTTTATTTTTCCCATACCTTCTAACAAAACGACCAAACAAATGAGTTACACATAAAATGCGTACAGTTTAAATATAATCATGTCGTCTTCTGTTCTCGTCGCGTCTTTATTGCTGGACGTGTGTTATATGGCGACCGTAAAAATATGTTACTTCACTCCGGACGCTGGTCAGGCAGACGCACGCCGGTCATTTCCTCTGGCCATCAAGATGCTATCGCCATTTGATGTGATCAAATGACGGTTGTTTGGAGCCGATTTCCACTAATTACACAAATTGTCCGCTCTTTCTTGTGATTAAGACTTCGATAATTTGTGACCACAAGTTGCCCATTCTAGGAGCCGTCGCTTCTACTTAAAATTTTAAAACGCAATTTCATTTGCTTCGATGGACTGTTATTTACTGAGGTTTATAGTTTTACTGCCCGTTTTTCCTCGCGAGATAGCATCAGAACTTGTTACTGTCTGCGGTTCTATGTGTTATGAGGTTGGCTTGACCCGTGTTTTCATGCTCAGATAAATGCCCTGATTACTGATGAATTATCGTTTGAATTTATATGACGGGTGTGGTTTACATAAATGTTTAAAAATTTAATGTGAGCTAAAAAGTTCTCCTGTTCATAAAATGAACTTTTTAATATAGGCTCTGATGGACTGAATTTCGAAATTTGCCATTTTATTTTGTTTTAATTTTTTTTATATTTTAAAAAATTTCCCCGTTATTGTTATTATTATTATTATTTTTATTATTATTTTTTTTTAAATATATTTTATAGGACTGTAAACGTTTCATCCTGTCCTTTATAGAAACAAAATGTGTTTTGTTGTTTCTGTTGACACTGGTACGATCAAGTCAGTTTTTCTCTCACTGATTTAAGAATTAAATACACACTTGTAAAATTTTCTTTTTCAGAAAAAAATATTAATTACAGCATAATTTACTGGAATAATTATTACAATAAATTAACATTTAGGTGTTTTATTTATTTATTTATTTATTTATTTACAGTTGCTAGTACAAGTTTTCCGAAAAGGAAACATGATCATTACTGTGGGTACTTGTTTAAAGATGAAATTCATCAAAATTGAAGCGTTTCTCATAATCTTCTTATCAGTTTACTATATTAATATCAAAAACATAATGTCAAATTTAATGAAATTAAAAATTAAAATTATATTTTTAACTTAAAAATAGAAAATGATTATGTTGTTTAAAAAACACATTTGCATAAATTTGTTTTTTCAAGACTGCAAAATACATAATTATATACAAAACTGATTTCAGAAATTAGTATTAATGTTTTATTTTCTACCTAATATTATTTTATTTCTGCAGTCTTAAAAATAATATTCAGTACTCATTGAAATAAAACTGAAAAGGAAAAAAAAATAGAAAAGGAAAGAAAAAGAATTCAATGTCAATTCTATTCCGAACACTTAAAAATGATAGTCAGTATTCACTGAAACATAATAGAATGAAAATAATAATAGCAGGGGGAAAAAATTAAATATCACATCCTAAGTGTCCACCCTTAACTTGAGTAACATAACCATACACCCCGAGTTAAAAACGTGGAAATAGAAAAGTCTTTGATCGTTCTGCAATTCATTAAGAAGACACAGGAATCTTTCAAGCCGAATTTCTTCTGCCCCTTGCATCACAGACACAAATAAGGGGGATGGGCGTGTCACCGCCCCACAAAGGATGGGTGCTGGGGGTCACGACCTTTCGGTAACTCCTAAACTTAGGAATAAAAAGAAGATTGATACGGGTTATAAAGACCGCGGGATTATGACTGGACGTTTTCGGGATTTCGGGTATGAATTAATCTCGACAAACCATACACGTAGTATAAGAAGATTTCTCAACTGTTTTTGTCCTGTCAGAAACTGGGGTCCACAAAGAGTCCAGATTTTTAAAAATGACCCCAAGATCAATGACACTGTGTAATGACGTGTAAAAATACAGCCTGTCGTGTTATAATCATTTTTATTATTTTTTATAAAAATGTTGATGATACTGGCTGAATGCCGGTGTGTACTTTCCACGATAATCCTTTACATTTTAATAGCGAAAGGATTTATCCTTATTTTCAGTTTGCAGCGACACAAAATGTGGTTATTGATGATATTTGAACAAGTGCGATCATTTAAAAAAATAAAAAAACAAAAAAAAAAGATATTTTGAATTGTAAAGAGTAGTAAACGTTTTAAACGTTATGTCATTATTTTAGAAAATCATTATTACATAAAATAACTAATTGTTTAAAATAATTAGATAACATTAAATGCTGTAGTAGTAATAACAGATGCAGTATTAGTAGTGGTAGTAGTAGTAATAGTAGTAGTAGTAGTAATAGCAGTAGTAGTAGTAGTAGCAGTGGTAGTAGTAGTAGTCGTAGTAGAAATAACTGCATTTTTAGATAAGTATTTTTATTATTAATAGTAATAGTTTTAGTAGTGGTAGTAGTAGTAGTAGTAGTAACAGTGGTAAATAGTAGAACTAGTGGTTGTATTCGTAGTAATAGTAATAGCAACAGTATTACTAGTGATAATGGTAGTAGTAGTAGTAGCAGTAGTAATGGTAACAGTAACAACAATAAATAACTTCTTGTATTTCTGTCACAACTCCTGACTTCGTACCATTGATACCGCAGTGACAACCAACACGTCAACAGCGCCCACCATTAACTAATATTAGAACATACTGAACGTCACTAGATCATTCTCCCACTAACAATATAAATATCAAATACCCGCCAATCATTACAGGGTGAAAAAAAAAACATATATTAAAAAAGAAAATTATTAAAAAGTGGCTGCTGAGGTTGTCGAAAAGTTCATTTTCATTCAACGAAACGGACAAAAGAGTCTGTAAGCCATGAGCAAAACGCTGAAAAGAAATAAATAAACGCCATTCTTCAGAGATTGTACCTTTTTCTACGAATTCTTTCTTTGGTGTCATAAACGACCAACTCAATTGAGATCAGACGCCAGACAAAACAATATGTGTTTGAGAATGAAGTGGAGAGGGAAAGAATCACATCATATTTATGTTTAATGGGAGGCGTTTGCCTGCTTGGCGGTGCATAAACTCGGTTACTTTGCCGCCCCTAAATCGGTTAAAAGGTGTTTTTGAATTATACCCGTTAATAAAGGAACCTATATTCTCTAACATTTCATCACCAGAGGGCTTTTATATCTGTAATTGAGTCGCAGTGAAAGCAAGTGTATTAAAAATGACAGCTCCAAATGAAGTTTCGTGGATTTCTCTTTTTTTTTTTTTTTTTTTTTTTTTTTTTTTTTTTTTTTTCTCCCGTCCACAGCCACCAGAGCCCACATCGACGCGCAGGGCGGGGTTCAATGAGTATACGGGTGGGTTGCTGTTGTATCACAGTCGTTAATGTGCAACCTATCAAAAAAGATCAAAGGTCTGGGGTGGCCAGACGACCAGATGGCCGTGTCATGGTGTTAATAATCTATGTTGGAGTCTTTGTTGGTTGTCGTCGAAAGTCATTAGATGTACGAGCTATTAGTGGGCAAATCCATGTTTCACCTTCATGTTGAATGCTAAGAGAAAAACGTGAAGTATGTAAATTGAATGGGTGTTTAATTCAACAGTGTAATATATCTCTCTTTTTATGCTCACTTTCTTTCATTCCTTTTCGGCCTTTCTGTCATTCATTTTTATCTTTTTTCGTTCTTTCTTTCCTTCTTCTTTTTATTCTTTCTCTCTTTTTTTTTTTTTTTTTTTTTGCTTTTTCTTTTTTTTCGTTTATTTTTAGTTTTTTTATTTCGTTTTTTTTTTAGTTTTTTTATTTATTCTTTTCTGGTTTTTTTTCTTTTTTTTCCTTTGATATTTTTAAATAAGGTAATTTCTATATTAATTTAAAAAAAGATAATAAAGCTCTCTGTTTATCATATTAATAATATCTGCGGCAATCGTAACGGTAATAACATACGTGTCAGCAAATAAAGTAACAGTGGTTGAAACTGTAATATGCGATGGAACAATGATCAGTAGTTTTTAATTTAATTATTTAAAATATCAACATAATCGGATTTGATATTTACAGTTAAAAGAAAAGTAACGAATATCCAAATAATTATGTATAAATATTCGTTATTTAATAAACTCACATATATACTAATAATACTGATATTTATATTTTTGTCACATATATCTGTCACAATTGATAACATTATTTAAGATGATGCAATTAAATCGTCACAAATATGTATAATAATTGTTCTGTATGCTGCAACGAATTTCATAATTACTATAGTTTTTACCATTTACTAGTTAAGCTTGTGTCTCGTTACCGTGTGGTTATGACACTAATACGAAAATTCGATGACAATTATCGGCGATTGTTGTCTGTATGTTACAACATGTTGGCAAACGACTGTTAAAGATGCGTTATTATCTGATGGAAGATAACCAGTTTAGTGTCATCGCCTTGTGCACGTTCACGCCACATTAATATTTAACTTCAGCCACGACAGTTCAGTGTCGACACGATTTATTTAACAAGCGAAAACTAAAACTTAATAATAACCTGAGCCGTGTCAGCAGAATTAGTGTAACAAGACAATAATAGTTACACTTGCATAATCGAGGCAGAAATAGAAACAATGAATTTGATTCAGTGTCATAGGTATGGTATATTCTGATCTGGTATGATTTTGGTATAATCTGGTGTGGTATATATAATCTGATGTGGTATGATATACATGTAGTATGGTGTGGTTAAAATGGTACGATATAGTGTGTTTTCGTAATCTGTGACATGGTGTATCTTATTATGGTACGGTTTTCTATGGTATTCCTGTTGTAAAATGGTACGATGATATGTGTGTATAACGAAATTTTGTTTATATTCTACAGGTGATAAATAAAAAACATCAAAATTTTACAAATGTATTTCAACAACAAACTCGATTTCTAATATCGTTTGTATATAAAATACAAATTTTTTAATATTTATCCTGAAATTAACAAACAAAAAAGGATAATTTTATTATTATTTGAACCAGTAATCCACATTTATTCATACTATTTTCGAAAAAGCCAACATTAAATTATTTTTATGAAAAATAAGCGAAAAATGAATATTTATCCTTTGTAACAAAAAAAATAATAATAATTGAAATTTGAAGCCGGGGACTAAACTAGAATTAGGAACGATTTGTTGTTTCTTAGACAAATGATAATTTTCTGATGCCTATCAGAAATGAACGGACAATTTCAATTACTTAGCGGTGAGAAGCCATTTTATTTAAACTGGTCGTTCCACCCGTCACCACAACAACCGTGACGTTCTTTGTTTGTTGCTGTGTTCTGTGACGACCATCGCGTGCACGACATTATCGCGCCATCTTGCGGCGAGTGTGTTAATAAGACAGGCACCCGAAATTTGATAATCTGACAAAAATCGAGCAATTATCTATCACGGCACTGATGATGAAGATGTGTAGACAAAGGGCACGTGTGGTAAACAGAGAAACCGAGGACTTCATCAACACAGCGTGACTGATCAAAATATTTCAACATGAATTATAACACTGTTGTCTTGCTCGTCTACCCACACACAAACACACACTGATATATACATACGCAATGCACATACATATACAACCTCATACACACACAAACATATACACACACACACATACATATATATACACATACATACATACGTACATATATACACAATAATACATTCATACAAACATACACACATATATATACATATATACACAATAATGCATTCATACAAACACATACATATGTACATATACTTGAGTGTGCATAAATATACACATATACATACATGCATACATACTTACATACTTACATACATATATACATGTGTAGTACATACACTTGTATGTAGGTAAATGACTTTGTACTCGCATCTATGCATCCGATTGTACGTTATAATAACGAATGATATTCATAATTTAAATATATGTGTACGAGTTCGCGTTTGTGTGCGTGTGTGTGTGTGTGTGTGTGTGAGTGTGATAATCATTGTAGTAGTAGTAGTAATGATAATAATAAGTGTGTATAAGTTTTATATCTTGTTAAAACTCATGTTATCACTAATCTTAACGCGATATGTATTTCCCTTCCTATGGGAAGGTTTGTTTTAAGGATCCTATGCAGCTATTCAAAAGGAACAAATCACGGATTGAGGCCAGGAAGTCTTTATGTTAAAATCACTAAACACAAACCATTTGTGAGCTATTTAATAACCGTTATGATGTAATCCTTAGTATAAAATAATAAATCGTTTTTCAGTTTTCTTTTCTTTTTAATTTTTTCATCTCAAATATATTTATTTTTTTAAAGAAATATTTTTAAGTAGCCGCATAGCTCGCACACAAAAACACAAAACACAGGATATTGGGTCATCCTCGACACACAAACACACACCGGTAGGCTGGTCATTTTTAACAAGGGAGGTGCTGAGGGTCACGACCTTTCATAACGTTAGCCAGTGGGGGGCATTTGATTGATAGTCTCTCCATCAGGGGATACAGAACGCGACATTACCCGCCCGACAGGTGCGAACAGCTAATGCATGTCCCTTCGTACGAAAATTGAATTTCCTTCAAGTCTTTTTACACAGTGATCTTCTTAAGCTAAGTACTTACTGTTTGCTTAAATCTTAAATGTTTAAGTCGATGCTCAGAGGGAAATATCCACAATTCAATTTATCCTCAACAAATAGCTCGCCTAAGAGGTACTGACCTTTGTGAGCGATTAGTACTGACCCTTTGTGGCACGTGTCTGAGAATATATATAAGAGAGAGAGAGACAGACAGACAGACAGACAGAGAGAACATGAAATAAAGAAACTGTATAATGTTAAGAAGCATATCCAATAATTTATAATTTAACTTGTGGATGCGATTGTTTATAACTTTAATGCTTATTTTGTTTTTCCTAAACTCTTAATTTATTTATTCATTCATTTATTACTCTTGTAAAATCTTTCCCGAAAAATTATAAAAACAATTCAAGTAAGTTTCATATACTGAGGTGGTCGAGCAATACATACATATGCATTGAGTTTTTTCCTCGGGAAATATTGTTGTCCAGAATAAGAATATTTATTATAATTAAAACAGTCTTGACGCTTCGCTAGTTCAGGAAATATTGTTAGGGCGCTTTGAGAAGAACTGATCTTGTGATCGATCACGCCTGAAGACAGAACTCTAAACCAGAGCCAGATTGTCATTTCCTTTATTTTTTCTAAAGATAATAATTCAAACAAAGATGGTAACATATCTTTAAGAGTCTAATGAGAAGATCTTTTAACCGTAACATAAAATTTCATGAATTCAAAACTTATTATTTAAAGTTTAAGAAACCAAAGCGACTTAAAGTAAAGCTAGGTGTTAATAATTTAAGGGTTCTTCTGCATCTTTCTTTTTCAATTCTTTATCTTCTTACTCTGAAACGGCCCTTATTTGGGGTATCATGACTTCTCAGATGTCGAAAATGAGTTTGCAAACGCTTTTAAAATAGCTACATTATTGACACGTGCTGTATCAGTTTTATGTACCGCATGTTATTATTGGATCACTCTAAACCTCGGACTATCCCTGCTGAAGCGTCGTTCAAACCCTGCAGATGGATCATCCCATATGCATTAATAGATTACAACGTGAATCGAGTCAGCGGTGAGATACTGATCTGTATTACTTACACGAATTAGCCCGGAAAGAAACGATACCCTTGTCGTACTCTGAGATAACAGAGCCGATGAGTCTCGAAACCCCGTAATTTTGTGCAATCACGAGCCGCACAATGGGTCAGAGTCCACCAGCCTGGAAGCAATGTCCACTGGGGACTGTCGAGGGGTGACAACATAATGCTCAAACACTGGTAATTTCCCGTAATAGGTGCTAGTCGCGTGCCAGTTGCGGTCGCCTGATGCAAGGCACGCGTCGTCGCTCGGTCGGACAGATAATCCGAAATAAGTGGAAAGGGACTTCCCCATTCTGCTTCGTTTGCTGCAGCCATTGTTCTCGTGTCGTAATTGATTCTCAATTATACTGATGGTTGGTAAACATGATCCAAACAACAATGCCTTAATGACAAGCCTGCAGGCGAAGTCATAATGCATTTTTCCGATGTTCCTTCAAGGCGCCCGTCTGATGTCGTCCAAATGGTCATCTCGTAGTGTTTTCTTATGGGAAACGCAGTTCTTTTTATTTTTTATTATTAATATTTTTTTTTTTTTTAGTCAAAAATATAGACATATAGATGTTTAATATAGGCTGGATAGTCAAAGTAAGGTTGTTGAAGAAATGAAATCTGTTTGAACTTCATTTTCATTTGTAATATATTTATATATAGTCATGCCGATTTTTCTTAATTTGGGAGTTTATAATAAATCCGTAAGTGTTCCCTATTTACTTTTAAAATAATTACAAAAATTTCTTAAAAAAAAAAAAATAAATAAATAAATAATAATAATAATAATAATAATAATAATAATAAAAAGAAATTCAACGATAATATTTTACTTTCCTTAAATATTTTATTTTCAAAAACAGTTTAGTCTAAACATCTTTACAAATATTAATATATTAAAATCCATTTTACTAAAATTCAACACACTCAAAGACAGACGCACATAAATACCCTACTGCAATAAACTTCTTTTCTCACACCTTTCAGTAAAGAAAGAAAAGCAATTTATCCCACATTTGACACCTATTAACTATTTAAGTAATGTGCCAACGTGTCGTTTAATAATTACTGTTTTCTGTTCTACCTGGCTATTCACAGAATCAAAATTACTTGGATCTGTGACAAATCAATGTTCATCAGCGCTGGCCGCGACACTTGGCACGTGAATGGAACACGATGACAAACATCACTGTTTTCATCAAAGAAGCTGATTATTACACTGGATGCATGTAATTTTTTCCTTTTTTTTGACAAAATTTTTAAAAGTCGATCACCTATTTAACACTCGGCTCATTGTATTATTTTTATTTCCTTCAGAAAAAATGTAAATGTCAGCTAACCATTTAACACTCGGCGCTTTGTATTCGACGATTATTTAATTCCACCTGAGACTACGTGTGCATGTTACAAATGACCCAAACCAATTTCGCGGCTGATTATCGCTGGTGACATTCTTGTACGTTCTGACATGACATTTCTGTTTGGGACGGACTGAATGACGAGCCGTGTCTCTCGGATACCCTGACGTGAGCTGTGCTCTGCTGGATGTAACGGTTTTATTGTCACAGTGACATTCTCATAGTGACTGTCTTTATTAACCTTTGACACCGGTATGTCAGTATTTATAAAATGTTCCACTGACACGCTGCTTTGATAGATGGTCTATTACTGATTTATTAAAAGATAGAGAATTTTTATTTCCCGTTATGGCCAGAGCTTTCGATTTAATATATCAAAGGTTTGCGATAGTCAAACGCCTGTCTTGTCGAGATTTTCAGCAAGAACACTTGTGACAATTAGCAGCAAATAATGTCGCTGTGATAAGAAATAATTCATTTAAATAATAATTAAGCTATTTGTTCATGTTTTTAAGTATCTACCTATCTATCTATCTATCTGTCTGTCTGTCTACATATCTATCTATCTACCTGTATATCTATTTGTCTGTCGGTCATTTCATTTAAAATTTCATGATATGCAACTTTCATTAAACAGCCATCTGCATTTCTAGATCTAAATGTTTCCTCTTTCCTTCACTGCCTTGTTTTACTCTCTCTCTCTCTCTCTCTCTCTCTCTCTCTCTCTCTCTCTCTCTCTCTCTCTCTCTCTCTCTCTCTCTCTCTCTCTCTCTCTCTCTCTCTCTCTCTCTCTCTCTCTCTCTCTCTCTCTCTCATTTGTTCACACTATATTTGATTCAGGTTTTATTCCTGCACTGTCTGTCAGTTACGACACTTGTTTTTGCCTGTCATTCCGTTACACATCAATCCACGCTTTTTTCTGTATTTTTAGAGTTATCTCCCTGTAAAAGATGACACTGACCTTGTCAGACAAATTTGACATCTGTAAGGCAGTGTGCAACGTTTAACTGAATTAGTGTCAATTTTAAAATTAATGGTTTAATGTATAACGGGTTTTAATTTGATGATGTCCTCGTGTTTTGTCAAAATAATTTCCACTGAGTCTTCAGTGAACAGAATTAAGACAGAAATTGTAAAGCAATTTTACGATAATTACATTTAAAGCACAAAGTCTGGAATTAGTGATTTTTAATCTTTTAATTTCATGTTGCAACATTGGAATAATTAGCTGTATATATCATTCGACATTTTATAGTTCATGAGTGCGAAAACATTATGAAATTAGGGACTATATCAGCCTCCTCTGCATTATCATGTATTTATTTTACTGATGTACTTTATTATTATTATTATACCATACATTAAAATCGTTCATACGAACAATAAAAAGTAGACTGTAATTTTATTACTGGTATTTTCTCTTTTTTGTTCAGTATCTTTTTCATCTTAAAACTGACTGGTGTCAAAGTCTTTTCGAAAAATATAATAGTCTGTTTAAACTGCGTGTTCCGTCTATTATTAGATCAAATTTATAACATATTATCATAAACATAACAATAAAGATTTGTATTTTACTTCTTTCGTTATAATTCTTTATATCTCTTTCTTTTCTTTTTTCTTTTTTTTTCAATTAGCCTTTTTTTCTTTTTTATACCTCTTCCTTTTTTTGTCTTTCTTTTCTTTTCTTCCTTTTTTTATTATTATTTTTTTTTTATCTTTTTTTTTTTTTTTTTCTTTTTAATACCTAATACCTGTGGTGCAGTTATTAGAAGAAAAAAAAAATCGATATTCCATTGTCTTCGTTCAGAAAAAAAAAAAATAAGTTTGAACATTTCTAGCAGCGGGACATGATGTTAAATATTTTTCGAAGCGAAAAACTCTCGTGAAAAGTCTCCACAGTTCCAGACGGTGTCAGATTAAAATTGCCTCATTTCACACATTTTAGGCAATTTACATAGATTATGATTTTTAATGTGGCATATGTTTGTGTGCGTTTCTTTTTCGCTTATCTATCGAGAAAACAGATATTTGTGGTTTTCATCCACGTCCAATCCATCCCACGTGGCGTCCTGCAGGGTGACCGTCTAGCGCAGGTGTGGTTTATAATTTATATCTAATTTTAATGTCTTAGATTAAAGGGATTATGTTCACGGATTTGAGACATTGTAACAAAATGATATCAATGAAATGGACAGATATATATTATCTAAAGAAGCTTTTTTAACGTAATAATAATTAAAAAAAATTAATTAACTGATAAAATTGTTAATGTGATGTGGAGCTTTGTCGAACTAAGAAAGAGAAGAGAAACGTATGAGATTGTGATCGTATATATAAAACTTTTATTTATTTACTTTCTTGCTTATTTATTTATTTATTTATTTATTTATTTATTTGTTTATTTGTTTATTTATCTAGCACAAATTATGATTTTAATTGAATTAGAATCACAAATTAATATTCATGCGAATATAACAATAAATGATATTTAAAATAATTGTTATAAATAAAGACTAGTAACGTTTGCAGTAATACTATTTTATTTTTAAATGATTTCTAGCATTTTCTATGTTTTTCTTACATTTGTTTTAAGTTATATTTCAAAAGTGACATAATATAAATTTAAAGAATTAATACCTTTAGTGTAACAAACAACGCATTTTGAAATCCTTTCTTTGTTTAATTAGGTGGTGATGGTGGCGTGGTGTATATATATGTGTGTGTGTGTATGTCTGTGCGTGTGTGTGTTTGTCTGTGTGTATGTGTGTGTGTGTGTGTGTGTTTATAGTTGAGGCTATTTACACGTTAACTAATTAGAATATCGTTTAGGGAAAAAAAAAAAAAAAAAAAAAAAAAACATCATAAAATGAATACATTATCTGTTTTAGCTCCACTTATTAAAGCATCTTCTCATCCAGTATGTATGAATATAAACGTGTTTTTAAAAAAAAATACTGATTGTCTGATGCATTAGTGAATCTAATTTAAAATGTAACGGGACCCGCTGAAATGATGGATGGAAATCATTTCTACGCACTGTGTGCCGACTTCTGAAATCAAACAATCTAACGACCAAACAAACAAACACAAAAAAACACCAACAAAAAAAAAAAATCGGATTCAGCTACTTCGTCAAAAAGCTATTCTACTGTATATTGGACGATATATCAAAAAAAGGTTTAAAATATGATACGTCCGTTATCTGCAGATCATCGCTTTACAATAACGCCTGAATAGAAGGACAGAATCCTCTCAAGTGGTATTTGAATCAGAAAAGCTAATATCATGCCGTATTAAAGGATCGATGAATGAGAAAGGGAGACATCAGACCTGCTTTGTGCGTTAAGATTTATCGCAAGATGACCCTCTTTGTTGGAAAAGAAAATCCCGTTCATATATCAGACGCTTTTTTCTTTCTCTCTCTCTCTCACTGGCTACGCAGTGTACAGCAAGGCTGATGATGTTGCTGATACAACAAAGGATGACTCGGTGTCGGCCGTCCTCCACGTAGTCGCTCATTCACTGGACATAATGGGATTCACTTTCATGTTATTCTGGGTGCGTCCCATGCACGGGCAGGTGTCGTTTCTGCACATAAAAAATTTACTGGGTAAAAGAACTATAAGGAATACAAGAGATTTTAGTTCTAAATTTGTGATGTTAGTAGTCACGTATTATCTTTCGGTATAAGAGTCACTGTTGTCGTTAATTTTCTGGTGTTAAGGTTTATATATGTTTGCGCCGTCATTAGTGTCGTTTATTATATACGATAGTTTTCTTGTTTTTAAAGTTGTGTTTTATACTACAAACAGATAAATACAGCGACGTAACATTCTCTCTCTCTCTCTCTCTCTCTCTCTCTCTCTCTCTCTCTCTCTCTCTCTCTCTCTCTCTCTCTCTCTCTCTCTCTCTCTCTTCTTCTCTCTCTCTCTTTATTTATTTATTTTACAATTATGTCAAGTAGTCGGATAGTCCATCCACTATTCATTCTTTTCACTGATTTGGTTCTCTTTTATGAATCCTTCCCTGAAATCCAACTTTAAAAATAAAAATGGCAGCGTCTGTTATTTGACTAAAACCTTACAGGTTGAAAACGAAGTGGTAATATAACTGCCAAGTCTGGAAATCAAAACTTTAGTCAACAAGTAGTTAAATTAAAAATCAAGATGGTTGATTTCTTTGCGAAGCATTCACCGCCAAGTTCGACTACTCGGCTTTTTCGCACCTTCATCTTTGGTTCAAATATCAGTTTTAATCCGACTCACGTGCGACCGATACCAATGGAACACTTTGTGATGAAGGTCAGGGGTCATGCCCTCTCTTTTTTCTTCCTTTGTACATCCACCCCCTCTCCACGCGACCCCAAGTCGTGTGACGTAACATTTTAAGGAGACAGGTGCGGAGATTTCTGTGTTGCAGAACATGAAAAACAACAATAAAACAGAGACGTTTTACAGTCGTGAAAAGACGGAGAAATTACGATACCATAGCAACTGAGATGTGACATTTCACTGGACGACCATTAAAGTCGCTGACATCAATAAACCAGAGAGATGTTGTTATATCGAGAGCATTTTCATAATTGGTCTACATGGGTGTCCTCGTATAAATTTGACTCATTTATGAACTGATTGCTTCGTAATGAATTTTACAACTCCGATTGTCCGATTAAAAAATGCAGCATAATGAAAGAAGTAAAAACTTTGTAACGAAAGCTGGCAGATTAATCTAACATTTATTTTATGGACTACAAAGGTTCAGCAATAATATAGGTGTCTCTCTCTCTCTCTCTCTCTCTCTCTCTCTCTCTCTCTCTCTCTCTCTCTCTCTCTCTCTCTCTCTCTCTATAATTCTAAGACTAATTTGTTTTATATCTCTTTTCTTCATTCTTTACCCTTTCTTAATTATCTTTGCTTTTTTCTTCAAATTATCATATTTCCAGTTTCCAGTCTTCAGTGGGAACCTTTTGAAACAAGACAAAAGAAAGGTTGGCATGAAGGTAAATAAAATAAGAAGGAAATACAAAACAGACTAAGATACATTTCTCTCATTTACCTTCTTTTCACGACCGTTCTTAATCACACAAAGATTTTTTTTAATTCGTTTATTCACCACCACACTATCAGATTTAGTCCCAGCGCGACATTAACTTATTTGTTCATTATAAAAAAAAAAAAAAAAAAAAAAAAAAATAAAAGACCTCTTCATTTACACACAGAAGCTTGATTACTTAGAGTCTGTTTTACTGGTGTTTGATTGGAAATGGGGAAAAGACGGGTAGCCCCAGGGTCATGGGCACGTGCAAAAGAAATATATACCCCGAGAGTTCGGTTTTGGGCCTGAATGGGGCAGATGAATAGGATGGTGTTTTGTTGCAAACTAATTTGTTTCAAGGGTTAGAACGCCTACTCGGGCTGATTACTTGGGTGAGTATGTAAGGGCTGCAATTAAAAAATTTCATACAACACGGAGTGTCTGCTAAAATAAAGGGGAAGAGATCTTGCCTCGAGTGATCTGGTGGCACTCGCTGTGATTTTTATTGTATTTTCGAGATTTGCAAACACCATACGCTGCACACGGGTAATTTATAAACTGTTGGCACGTTTGTTCTTATTAGCGTCAAAACAAAACCTCCGAACACAAAGGTTTCAGTTTCTCGTATAGGTTTTTTTCTTCTTTTCTTGTTTTTTTTTTTAAGGGGACTGCGGAAGGCTAATAATTTTATGTGTGTGTGCGGCTTTGTCTGTGTATCTGCATGTTATTGTATGTCGTATGTGAGCATGTGTACATGTAGCGTGAGCTTGCTGCAGTGTGTGTCCACTTGTGTAGACGTTCGTGCATGCGTTTGTGTACGTCAGTGCATGCTTGTATGTTTGCGCGTATGTTTATTTATGGACGTAGAGACCGAGAGAGTGTGTCTGGGGAAGAGAGTACAAAGGTAATGAAGCTAATAAACAGTGAGAAATAACTTAATTATGTACATACAATAACTAAAAAAACTGAATTTGTAAAAACGTCAAAAATACTATTATTACTACTACTACTACCATCACTACTACCGTAGTAGTAGTAGTACTAGTACCAGTACTACTACTAATAATAATAATGATAATCATATTAATAATAATAATAATAATAATAATAATAATAATAACCATAACAACACAACAAAAACAAAAATAATAATAATAACAATAATAATAATAATAATAATAACCACAACAACACAACAAAAACAAAAATAATAATAATAACAATAATAATAACAATAATAATAATAATAATAATAATCCCGAAAATTAAAAAAAATAAAAAAAAAAAAAAAAAAAAGACAAAGCGAGACGTAACAAGCACGTCTCCTCTAATCTTCGTTTTCTTAGATTAATCCATTGTTTCTTTTAAAAGGCGTCAACTGCTCCATGTAAAACAAATTGTTAAGGAAACTACTACTGACACTGCACATGCAAGTCTGTCAGTAATGCATGTAATTCCTTTCCAAATTCCAGCCTGGGTCATCACCATCAGAACACACGTCTATCTTACCCGTCACTCCTTTCATCATTTTAATCTGTCTGTCTGGACACCATTTTTTTGCGTCTGCGCCTTCCCATAGAAAGACGCAAACCGTTAAATAAGAAGGGTTAGGCAACACCTCCCTGTCGTACTCTAATTACGGACACATGTCTGACTCTGCCGGTCAATTAGGTAGTGTTTTAGAGGGAAGTTTAAAAAACACTGGACTCGAGGTGGCAAAGTTTGACACTGATAGCTGTAAATTGGGAAGAGGCGCCAGTGTCTTTGTTTCAAATTTACGTATCTGTTTTTGGATGTCTTTTTCTTTTCTTTTTTTGCAGGGAGATATGCATAATTGATGTGTCTGTTCAGGGCTGGTGTCTTTCGACCATGTTGTTTTTTTTGCTGTTATTTTTAGTTCCGATATGAAAACGTAACGAAAAAAAGATTATTGTTGTTGTTAAATTTTATTTCGATACTTATTATTATTTTAAAAATTATTTGATTTTTTATCGATGGGTTTCTGTTCGGTTTGTTTATTCTTATTTCTTTTTTTTTATTATTATTATTATTTTATTTTTATTTTTTTAATACAGACGCATATACCTTTATCGGGAACCAATATCAACATTGTCCATACCAAACACCAGTCATTATAATAGTATAAATAAATAATAAACTATTGATAGCGTAATAGGAACTTTGCTAATAGCAAATATATATATATATATATTTAATACATATCACATATAAATTCACTGCTTCATATATAAATTTCTAAACTGCTAACTGTCAAGAAAAAATTTCAGGTCCAAATTAACGACAACCAAACAAATGAATTTATAACAAAACTTCTTGTTGCCTCTATTCGACAAATAAACTTTTAGCGCCTTTCGCAAAGGACTGGTGCTTCCTGCCTGTTGTGAAAAATTGACCCTTCTTGTTTCATTTTAGTCGCAGGGTAACCCAAGTCAAGGTCTGAAGTTTTAAAATCAGTGATTTAAATGCATAGGCACCATAGACTGCTGTAGAATCTATCAATCATGCTGGAAACTCGTTTTATTGTGTTAAAGTTGTCGTGAATGTTTGGAAAGGTTATTTCTATTTTCTTTTACTTCGCTTATTTATTAGAATTAAAACTGCATTAGTGAATTTGAGAATAATGGTGAATATATAATCAAAATAGAATTTATTTCAGTTTGGAACTGTTTATGTAATATGTAAATGATGTGAATATTATTATTTTTTTTCTTTATGTTTTCTACAATATAAGTACAGAACAAGTTTCCCATTTATACTGTTGTTGTTATTATTATTATTATTATTATTATTATTATTATTATTATTATTATTATTATTATTATTATTATTATTATTATTATTAAAAGTTTATTCATATTCAGTATATTATTATTCATTTCTAACCGTAAATTTATTCTGTTCATTTACAGGGATAGGTGTACACTGATGTTTTGTAATAATAATAATAATAATAATAGAGATCGTTTTAAACCAGGAGTGAAGGAAAGAAGTAAGAAACATGCTGTAAAATAAAGAAAAGAAGAGCAGAAGAAAACAGTGAAAGAAAATCAATAAATTACGAAACAAGAAATAACGAAAGAAAGAAAGACAGAAAGAAAGAAAGAAATAACGAAAGAAAGAAAGGAAGGAAGGGAAGGCAATAAATTACGAAATAAGAAAGAAATAAATCAAGAAAGAAAGAGAAAGAAAGGAATAAAGATGATAAAAAGAAAAAGAAAACGAAAGAATAGGATTAAGGAACATACAAACGAATGACAACGCAATTCTTATTTCTTATTTCAGACAAACTCATCCGTAAAATTTCTTACACGCAAAATTCTGAACCCAGGTCTAGCAAACCAATGTGAGACCATCTTGACCCAAACACGAGCACGTGTCAGGAAGCTATTACCAGGCGAAATCTCGTGTCATCGTTTGCTAATTATAGGGTTCTTAGAAACTCTTACAGATAGTGAAAGAAGATAAGCGATGGAAGACTCGTCTTATTTTTTGGAGTAAATGAATATAAACTAACATTGAATTATTATTTCAGTGTCATTTCTCTAATTGCGTTGTTGACTACGTTGAAGTTGGTGATGATGATGATGATGATGATGATGATGATGATCGTGACGATAATAATGATGGGGTGAATGGCTTTAAGACCCATTGTCAGTAGACTGATTTTGTGTAACTTTAAATAGATATAGTTATAAGTAAGCATTATAGTGAATCAGTTCTAACAGAATAATTTTACAACATTTTAATGTTTTATTATTTATTTTTTATTCACTCACTGATTTACTTTTTTATTTATTTTTTTCTCTTTATTTATTTACTTACTTTAGACTTATTTATTTATTCATTATCTTTATATTTAGTTATTTACTTACTTACTTATATATTTATTTTAATTTATTTTATTTATCTTATCGTATCTTATTTTATCTTTTTCGTCTTGTGCAACACAAAATTAAATTTCTTTTTTTACATGAAATCAACAAATACTTAGAAGAAAGTTTGTAAAAATTATTATCGGTATAATCATAGGTTTTCCATAATTACCAGAACAGTTTTATCAGCCTTGAATAGAATACCCGACAAATGCAAGATGCTACGTATTTGAAAGTCATAATTTTATACGAACCCCGTCGTTATTAAATTAAATATAACCTTTTTCTACGTCGTCTTCATCTTTCTTCATGCTGATATCAACGATATAAACAATAATTTTATGACATTTGCTGCCAATATACTGTATCACATTGTTTTTTTTTCTTTATTTAAAATCAGAATCCTGGCATCCAGAACTGAAAATAAAATGAAAGATTTTTCTCACCACATCGTTCAAACTGTTTGAAACATTTAAACAGTTCAGTCACTTGCCTCCAGTGTACGTAATAACCAACACAATGGGAGAGGTGTCTGTTTATGTCAACTGTTATCAACGTCTTGTGAATAATCGGTAATTAAATCAATTAATTAATTAAGAAAATATAACACCAGGTGAATGCGGGGTTAATTTAAATACCTTAATAGTTACACCTCTGGCTGAAGAAACTGGAGTCCAAATGAAAGTGTTTACAGTTGATAGCACGTCTTCAGTTTAGTTATTTTGTTGTTTTTAACACTTCAGGTTAACACTGTTATATTGCTTCAAAGCAAAAATTGTATCCAGTTTATAATATTCTAAGACTGGTGCCTAGATATTTCTTGTTCTGTTTTATATTTTAATTGTTGCTGTCGTTATATTTATTGCTTTGTTATAGAATTTTATTTTAATCCATGTTTTTCTTAGAAAACTTGCTTATGCTTTTCGAAAATACATGAAATCTGATATTCGTAGTATATTCAGTAATTCATTTCTGCACAGCTCTCTCTCTCTCTCTCTCTCTCTCTCTCTCTCTCTCTCTCTCTCTCTCTCTCTCTCTCTCTCTCTCTCTCTCTCTCTCTCTCTCTCTCTCTCTCTCTATCTTCAGGCCACACATACACACACAAATTCTTTGTCATTACACTTGCAATGGTAACTATGCACTGATCATCTAGTTACTGCTTTTCAAGCTGTTACATATTCCTGAACATTTTTCTTCTAACGGCCACGCTCTGAATTCATCTCTTAAAACAAATCAAGACAATTTGTATTTACATTTTCCCCCTTAGTTTAAAGCAAAATTACAATTACTTAGTACAGACCATTCTGATCTCCTAGAAACACTGGATAAAAATAAAAACCTAACAGATGTGGGCCTACACACACGGAACCAGGTAACGGTTCTGTACGGCACGCGACAGATGGCAGATAATATCTTGCGGTAGTCTTTCATCCCTTGGGTTGCACATCACAGAACTGACCCAAAGACTATTTAACCCTGAGGATAATTCTGGGATATCTCATAGATCAGGTTAATGGTCGTCCGAAATAAAAATGAAAACTCTCTTGAGATTTGTAATGACCACGTCGGGCATTGAAGGTAAAAACGGTTCATTGTGTGTGAAAACCAGGTTATTGTTTCAAATGTGTTTGTTTCAAAAAGAAAGCGACAAGAAAAGAAAAGAAAAAGAAACGGAACAAATGGGATTAATATTAAAGATTACTGTAATGACACCAATGATTAATATAATCAATCGGTTATTGTACATAAAATTTTTAGTGCATCTGATAATGTATAATTATACTGTTAAAATAAATCCAGCTACATTTTTGCATAAAATATAAGGGATCCTTTATATGCATTTCTTTGGATAGGATAGCACGTACAGCGGCCTCTTCCATAGCATTAGTTAGAATGTGAAACAGCTAAAAATGAGAAACTAAGAAGCACTTTTCAAATTAGACTATAATCAATGATATACAGCCGGTCCCCAGTAAATGTGTACTGTATTTTAATTTTATTTTATATGAATTAGGTAATTCAGTGAATAACGATTGAATCAATGACTAAATTAAAATCATAAAATACTACTACTACTACTATTACTACTACTACTACTACTACAACTACGACTACGACCACTGCTACTGCTACTGCTACTGATATTACTATTACTATTGTTACAACTGTCACTATTAATGCTATTTCTACTGTTACTGCTACTATACTATTACTACTACTACTACTACTACTACTACCACTACTACTACTACTACTACTACCACTACTATTACTACTACTACTACTACCACTACTACTACTACTACCATTAATAATAATAATAATAATAATAATAATAATAATAATAATACCAAACGAACTTACTGCATGTTTACTTTCTGGCCAATCTGACGTAATTCGGAATAAACCAGCTATAACCTTATAACAGAAAAGGTAGCGTATATAGTAGGGAAAGAAATCATAATTTATTTTTATCTTTCCGTATTCTTTTTTTTTTTCTTTCTTTCTTTCTTTATTACTATTAGACTGGTCGTAAATAATAATAATAATAATAATAATAATAATAATAATAATAATAATAATAATAATCTTCCTTCTGTCTCCCCTGAGTAGTCGCCCCTACTAGAAATCTTCGTTCAGAAAATCTTTTTCTCATTCGAAATTCAAAGTTTAATATGTCATTATGACCATTTCTTACCTGCAATTATTTTAACCTAATAATCAAGAACTATTTCGTATTTAATTAAGTTGACAGAATATATAACTTCAAAATAAAGACAAAATAATCACAAGACAAATATTTCGATAACACATTTATTTGAAATAATGAATGTAGATATATATCTCAAAAATTTAATAAATAACACAGCATTTTCTTTCGGGCGTCATTCAATCTCACACAATAATAATAATAATAATAATAATAATAATAATAATAATAATAATAATAATAATAATAATAATAATAATAATAATAATATAACTTTGAAAGGCAAGAAAAGAAAAGAGATACATTTTTTTTAAGAAAGAAATATAAAACGTATTTCATGAAGTTACAAAATACAACAAAGGTTATGAAAAAAAGTTCTTTGGAAGACAGGGTTTTGTCCATAAATTGACCAAGATTCCAGACGTCATATGGCGAGTTGGCCCATTTTGTACAATGACCAGTTCATTGTCCAATGTATGCAAGGCGAGCTCATTGACCACTATTAAGGCAGATATCACAGAGAGAAGAATTACAGTCAATTTAAGACGTCATCTGTAGAGAACAGACTGAAGCGGAAAATCAAAAATGGCGTCCTCTGGCTTCGGGGCAGGGGCAATGTTATTAGCACTTGTGTTCGGCGGACTCGTCGTCATGAAGGCAAAGTCTTTTTTAGCCCACAGAATGGAATTACTGTCCTGGTTAATCGCAGACACGTGGCCTGTTGTGTCTGAACGTTGTCCGCGAAAGGCAACGTGGTCGGAGCCGTACCCTGTGGGTGACACGATGTTTCCGTAACTCGGTGAGTCGGTGCAGACGGAGTCTTGGTAACTGCAGTCGCTGTAGCCGGAGACGTCGCTGTAGCCAGAAGCGTCGCTGACGGAGCTTCCCGGAGAAACGGGATCCAGAAGTGACGACGCGTCTGGAAAAGTGAAACTTTCTCCGTTTTGCAAACCGTTGTGGTGGTTTGGCGTAACGTCGTCCTCCATTATCTTCAGCGTCTCTCCCAGGGCGTAGATGTAGTTGTATGCGGTTCTGAGAGTTTCTATCTTCGTCAGTTTACCGTCCACCGATGACGGCAGCAGCGTCCGCAGGTGTTCGAGGGCGTCATTCAGCCCGTGCATCCGATTTCGTTCCCGATCGTTGGCTCGCTCGCGACGCGAAACTTTTACTTTGGTTCTCTGCAGCGGGTTTTTGGCTTTCGTCTTCCGCGTTCGTTTCTTTTTCTCAGGCGAGCTGACGTCCTCGTTTATAATCATTTCGTCTGCGCTCCCTTCGTCCTCCATGTTCGAAATGTCGTTACTTTCGTTGCTAATGACAACACAGTTTTCTTTTCTAATCGGTAACATCTCTTATTTTTTGTTTTAGTTTTTTTTTTTTTGTTTTTTTAAATAAAAAAAAAAAAAAAAAAATGCAGTTAACTTTCTGTCCGGATTAGTTTTATCCAATGTTTTCTTAAGCGATCTATTCTTCAGTTCTGAAAAACCGTTAAAGTCCACACTGTTTTTAACAAAACCAAAACCGCACAGAAAAAAAACAACAGCGACCCTCACGTCTTTATCGAATGAATTCCAATAGCTGAATCTTGTTCCCTAACGGTGGTGGATTTATACCCAGCCCCTATAGGGAGCCTTTTGTTCCCGGGTGTTGATTGACAGAATAAAGACTCCCGTTCGACTGCAGCCGACAATTGGTCGTCACGTGACTTGCGGCTGGCGGGTGGGTCTTCCAATTTGCGCGCGACGTTGTCGGATGATTAATACGAATACACTCGAGGGAATGGGTTACCAGGGCAGCCTGGACACTTTTTATTTATTATTTACTATCTGTTTATTGTAAGATTTTAAATTACAATAATGATAATTACAAATATTTTTTGTTGTTGTTTTTTTGGAGGGCGGTTTTGTGGGATATTTCTTGCGTTAATATTGGTTTTCTTGTTAATATTACAGTAATATTACACTATTTCTTTAATTTATATATACATTCTATATTATAAATATAATTTGTCATTATTATTATTATTTATTTTTATTTTTATTTTTATTTTTTTTCAGAACAAATGATTGTCAGAAATATGTTTATTCTTAATGTAAATGTTTGTGTCTAAACGTTTTGACGAATTTATATTTTTCAAATGAATGAATCTTTAATAAATGTTATAAGAAATGAAAAAGAATAAGTCAATAAGATTAAAATAAAGCAACGCCAAAACAAAATCAAGGCAAAAATAATTAAATAATTCAAATAAATAAATAAATTAATTAAATAAATCAAATAATAATAAATTAAATCAAATAAAAATAAATCCTTATCTCTATTAATTCCATTAAATTTTATTAAGTTCACAAATACGAACTGGATACATTAAAACAATTTTATTTTCATTATATTGTTTTATTAGCCTTATATCCATCGCTCAAAGTATCCACACACGTGCCTCTGTTTTCATAACAATTCGTTATCATTCTCGCAATTCCAGGCACCATTTTATCTTCGGCTTTTAACCGCCGCCCGGCGCCAGTCGACTCAGTAGCTTGGGCGATTTTGATTGGTCAAACCGAGCGACCAATAAAAAGCTATCAAAGGGGTCGCGTGCGGGGCAGCACGCCATGATGTTTAATCTTACGGAAGTCGGGTGGCTACTGTTATCCTGCTATCGAAATATCGAGCAAAAACTCGGTGGATCGTAGCCGCTTGAAAATAAATAGCAACAGGCCTTTAGTTGTTTTTTTTTTTTCTGTGTCTGTTTCTGCTAATCTGTTTGATGTCTGATTAGATGTCTGCCGATTGAGATTAAAATAGATCACGTTTGTTTACTTAACGATTCTTAATGGGATATGTAGATTAAGAAATGTTTTTAGATCGCTCAGACACTATTGTTTATTATTGTTGATGGGGGACAATGCAGTCAGATGAAATACATTTTAAAATAAGAATAAAGGAAAACGATGAATGATAGAAGAAATACTATAAGTGTGGGAAAGTGTGACATATATAGATACATAAATAGACACAAAATTAATAATGAAATATCAACATTTAAATATAGAGAAGCATGAGAATAAAAAATCTATTAATTTTTTTTTTCAGTAATCATTCTCTGTCTACTTGTATTAATCTGTTTGATGTTTGATTAGATGTCTGCCCAGTTCGCCTAAAATAGATCACATTTGTTTATTTAGCGATTTGTTAAACAGATTGGTAAACTAAGAAACTTTTTATTTATTATTGTTGACTGCCACTGTTCAGTGAGATGAAGTAGTTTCCAAGTATATATAATACAAAAAGAACAAAACAAGAAAAGAAAAATAAATCACTTATTTATTTGAACGAAAGAAAAAACGAAAGAAAGATATATAAACATTTAAATGTAGAGAAACATAGAAAAAGAAACTTGCTTTTTTCTTCTTTTTTTTTTTTTTTTTTTTTTCCGATAAATCATTCAAAGTGTTTCTCTTAATCTGTGTAACTAGATGTCTGCCGATTTAGATGAACATAGTGATTATTAACATGATATGAAGATTAAGAAACTTCTTATATTTACTATTGCTGATGGCGACGAAACATTCAGAAACAAAATTTGTAAAGTATACTTAAAATAAAAATAATAGAAAATGAAGAATAAAGAAAATAAAATTAAAATAAATTAAATATAGATAGATAGATAGATGAAATTATTTCTTTTCTAAACTTTTTTCGAGTAATTTGTTTTTATTATTTTATATACAATTGGCCTCAAAATCAAATGTGAATGCTTCAGTACGACTGTGTGTAATGTATATTTTAAACGCTGAGTTTTATTTCATTTATTAGTTTTATTATTATTGTTGTTGTTGTTATTATTATTATTATTATTATTATTATTATTATTATTATTATTATCATCATCATCATTATCATTATTATTATTTATTTATTTATTTATTTATGTATTTATTTTTGATTTTTTAAATTATTATTATCATTATTTTTTAAGATAAGAGTAATAATAAAAGATAATATTATATAACGGTTAGTGGACAATATACCGATATTGTATTAAATAATGAATGTATTAAAAAAAAAAAAAAAAAAAAAAAAAAAGAATGAAATATATGTAAAAAATAATAACAATAAGTAAATAAATTAATAATAATAATAATAATAATAATAATAATAATAAAAACATTTAAAAAATAATAATTAAAAAAAAAAATAAATAAATAAATAAAAACAGCACAAATTACAGTAAGAAAAAAACAACAAAAACAAACATGCACCTAACACAGACAGATGGAAAGACTTCATCAGATGGAAATAATTCTAGCTATTGAAAGTATATACACTACGGCAATAAAAGTAACAAATCCAAAAATGCCAGGTAAAAAGGGAGACAATTTTGATTACAGTGTTTCTGAAAACACTTCATTAACATACTACAGTAAATATTTTCTCACTCTCTCTTTCTACTTTCCCGCAGTTCTTTGAGAAGAAGCCGCAATTTAAATGTGTACAAAAAAAGTATTTCTTTTGTTCATTGTTAACCTACAAGAGGCAAAGCGTAGTCGCTGTTAGTATGTTGGTAAATTGGGCTCTTCTGAATAGCAGATAATTTATAATGGTAAAATTGTATCAATTTGTAATACGTCCTTCACAGCATGACTTATTACAAATAAACGAAAAAATCTGTCTTTTTGTTTGCAACAAACTGCGACCCATGCCGCGAATATGTCACCAATTCTCAAACTAAAATTAACCCTTTTTCATCAAATGTTGATTAACAAGTTTTACTCTAATAATAACGATGCAGAATTTCATTGATAACCTGGACTGGCCAAAATTATGTTACTATTATTTCTGTGATTAAGATAATGTTAGTTTGAATTAAATTGTATTAAGAGAGGTTAATCGTTGTTTTATTATGATCATTTTGAAGGCAAAAAAAAAAAAAAACGTCAAATGTTTAAGGTGATAAAAATAATAATAATAAAAATAAAAATAAAAATAAAAATAAAAATAAAAATAAAAATAAAAATAAAAAATAAAAATAAAATAAATAAATAAATAAATAAATAAATAATCAAAAGCTGCTAACTAAAATTAAAAGGAACACAGCAAAGTAATCAGCAACCAAACTAATAATTATTTGTTTTTATTACTTTTGTAATTCTTGCTGCTGATGTGTTATAACTTTCATCGTCATCATCTTCATCATAGTTATTAATGTTGCTGTTGTTACTGTCACTACCTCTACTACTACTACTACTACTACTAGAGGGCCGGTGCAACCAGAGGCAAGGTAGGTGGCCGCCTTGGGCGTAGACCTCAGAGAACTGTAATACAGTCCTTTAATTTCAGTTTTATACAAATTATTAGGCTACGAAAAAAAAGCAAAAATAATAATAAAATAAATAAATAAATAAATAAATAAATAAATAAATAACAAAAATTAACAAAAAAAAATTTAAAAAAAAAAATGAAAAAAAAAATAATAATAATGAAAAGAAAATATGCTGGTAACACTAATTCATCGTTCATAATCAGTTTATTGTTTTCAGCACTAACAATGCTGTTTATTAGTATTATTATTATTGTCATACGTTTTTACAGTGAATGCCCCTTTGCTCCAAAGCGTGGGGGAACTGTGCCAGTGCCGTATTAATGGAGATTATGCCTTTTGGCACCTTCTTGTACTTATTTTTGATATTTAAAATAAATTTTACACTTTAAAGTTTCGTTCTTATTTAGTTTTTCTACCATTTTTTTTTTTCAAAAATTGAAGCTGTCAATTTTTTTAAAAGAAGAAATACAAATTGCTGGACAAGGGCGCAAACATAGGCTAGTATTACTACTACAACTACTGCTACTACTACTACTACTACTACTACTACTACTACTACTACTACTACTACTACTACTATTATTATTATTATTATTATTATTATTATTATTATTATTATTATTATTATTATTAACAGAAACCAGATATGCTCGTTCCAGTGACAAAGTGAAAGTTGCACTGGTTTCGCTGTCTGTCAGATAGATACAGTTTCATCTCGCTTTGCCGCCAGTAAGTGCCGCGCTTCGTCAAGGAAATGAACTTCAGATAAATTAGAAATCTGTTTCCTTAAATCCTTCCCACTCTTTTCGAACGCACGTGCACCACACTAATTAACACAATCGCCGAAGAAGGTCGCACGTGCCGACAACTAGCTATCACGTGATCTCTGAAATTGTTCTTGCCACTGCGATTTGTTCTGGATGACAACCGACAATGCTCCGGTGAATGGGAAACGGGGTTTTAAAATTTACTTGTTTGCAGATCCCACATTAAATCTTAACATTTGTCTGTTCGGCACGTGTCCGTGTTTGAAAATACAGTTTATATCAGAACGAGGACGCACGCGCCAGCGCTGGCAGACTTCGCGCGGAGCATGGCGCATGTGCAGTGAAAACGGATTTAATTACCATCGGTTTTACGAAACATAAACATGAATGTGAAATCAATAATATAACATACGTCAGTGCTGTGGGTGTTTTCTTATTAAATGTCAGATCCGTGTAATGGATGGGTGCGTGTATACGTAGAGGCAAAGTTGCAGGGTAGAGATATGATCAGTTATCTGTCTGGAACGACGTGTGAACGGACAGATTTGCGGACGTCAGTTTTTTTTTATAGGCTGTAAAGATAAATATATATATTACCTGATAACGTCTAAAAGAGAATGTATGTGTGCATGTGTTTTTGTTCCTTTGTTTTGCTGTTGCAGCTTTTTAAAAGATTATTTTATCTTGTTTTTGCGCGCGCTCTCGTGTGTGTGTGTGTGCGTGTGTGTGTGTGTGTGTGTGGGTGGGTGGGTGGGTGGGGGTGTGTGGCTTCATAGACCTATAAAGGTGTATATCAGTGCGTGAGAGATAAACACTTTAACAGAGACAAAAGCAAAGAGACAAAACGAATGACCAATGTACAAAGCTATTATTGTAAAATCCGACGTTTTAAAAGAATGTTTTTTCACTATAACACTTAAAACGAATTAAAATTCTACAATGCTAGCCTATGCTTATTTTCAATAGTTTTGTATTTAAATTCCACAGTTAGAACTAAAACTCATTTATTTTCAATTTGTATCATTTACCTTTTTTATTCTTAAACTAAATCCTTCATCTTTTGATTACTTCATATCTGTCATTTATATATTTTCTCTCTTTTATAATATTTAAACTCTATGCCTATAATTACACCCATTTTCTTCTAATTTCCATCATCTGCTTTTCTAACTTCTCTCTTAAAATCCTAGCGTTTTATAGGGCTTTTTGGGGGTTTTTGTTCTGCTCTGGGCCAGTTCATTTGTTTTTAAATCCCTGGACTCAAAACCTGCCAAACTCAAATAACTGAAGCCTTGTCAGGCTGGCTTTTTTACACATATTCACCACCACGCAAAAGCAATGAACACGTTTATTGTAAGGGAAAATTAAACAAATACACGTATACGCCTAGAAAATACCCCAACGAACGTGTAACTGATAGGACCTGCCTTAATTAAGTTTTAAAAACGTCGACAATGGCCGGAAAAATGGGTCGCGGTAGCCGGCGATATTTTCTTTTCTTTAAAATTTGATTTAATTTTCACGGTTGCGAATGAATGTGGATTGAAAGTTTTTAATTTCGCCGCGAGTCACCTTTTGTACAAACTTGTGGTTGTGTTTATATCGCCTCGCTTCTTTTCATGCCCGTTCTTTCCTTTATTTCACTTTCCTGTGTGTCTTTCGTAAGATAATCGCTGATTAATTAAAATGGATTACAAGACGACATCTTGGTGCAGATGTATGTTTGTCGGTTTTTGAAAAAAAAAAAAAAAAAAAAAAAAAAAAAAAAAAGAAAAAGAAATTTTGGAGAAAGTGTATATGTATGTGCATTTATTATTATTATTATTATTATTATTATTATTATTATTATTATTGTTATTATTATTATTGTTATTGTTATTGTTATTGTTATTGTAATTTTTTGTTGTTGTTACTACTGTTGTTATTATTATTATTATTATGACTACTACTACTTCTATTTTCTTCTATTATTATTATTATTACTACTGCTTCTACCACTACTACTACTACTATTATCATTTATAATTATTATTATTGTTACTGTTCTTATTGTTGTTCTTGTTACTAGCTCTGTTACAAATATTATACTATTGTCGTTGTCGCTGTTGTTGCTGCTGTTGCTGTTATTATTAGTACCTGTGCTGTTAACACTACACTTTTGTTATTGTTAGTGTATTAGAATTTACTTTATTATTTAAGAAAATCTAAAATAAATGTCAAAACTGAACCTGTCAGTGACAAATACATTAATAATTCATGTAGCAAATGTCAACTTGAGATTACGCTATACCGTTATAAGATTAACATACTTAACACCAAACCGTTATCTTAAAATCAACTCTCACAAATGTCAGTAATTACTCGAATTACGTCACATACTAATTTCAAGATATACAAATAAAATATATGCGTACATATCTACATTCGTGCATACGCGCAGAAAGATACACATATTTATTCATATATATACACACATACACAGATACATACATAAATACAGACATATATATATACACACATATACACACATACATACATATATACATTTATTGATTTACTATTTTATTTATTTATTTATTTTATTTTTTTTTTTTATTTTATTTATTTATTTATTTTTTTTTTTTTTTTTTTTTTTGATGAGTGTATTGTTTATAAATTTCAATGTAACAGATACTGCAATCAGAAATATTCTACTGTATTATAATTAATTAATTACTATTAAAGCACGTCTTGAGTATCTACACCTTAATTAACATTCGATCGAGTTTTGTTCCCGTTTTACATAACAACTCTTCCAATCATTATTAAATCTGTGCTGCATATCTTTGCGTCTGAAAACCAGTGAAACGTCCCATATCGGCTTCGTTAATTTGCTAATGACTGTAATGTGGCTTCTGTTGTGTGTTGCAGTCTAATCAAGACGTAGGATCAAAACGCAATAACGATCATGCTTCATTTAAGGCCTGGAATTGTAAAACGACATAAGGTATACAGAGCTGATAACGAGAAAAGAAAGATAAGAATTAACTTTCAAAAAAAAAAGAAAAAAAAAGAGTAAGAACAGATTAATTGATTATAATGATTTAAAAAATGATGATTGTTATGATAATGATTATGATGATGGTAGTAATGATGATGTTGTTGATAAATGAACTTTTGTGAAGGGGAGAAATTAACTTGTTAAAGGAGCGGTTTCCCTTCCATTGCTCCAAATGAAATTCGTAATTCTGTAAACCTTGCGACAAACGAGGATTTTAGTTTTATTTCATCTTAGTGTGCTCTTTTTATGTTTTAGTATCCTTTATTTAGTTAATTTTTTATTACTATTTATTTATTTATTTATTTATTTATTTATTATTATTATTATTATTATTATTATTATTATTATTATTATTATTATTATTATTATTATTATTATTATTATTATTATTACTTTACTTTTTTACTTTTTATTATTTTCTAATCCTTCTTTAGTTTTTTTCTTTTTTTTACTCTTTGTTTGTATTTATTTATTTATACAAGTTTTTATTTATTTAGCACCAACATCTGAATTATTTATTTTGTCATATTCAACAATTTTATTTTCTTTAATTATTTTAGAAACTGAAGAGATCGTAATTGTAGCAATGATAGTGAGAGCAAATGTAGTAATGATTGTAGTTGTTTTAACAAATACAGTAGAATAATAGTGATTACAGATGTAGCAGTTATAATACTAGTCGTAGTTACAGTAGCACAAGCAGACGAAGTAATAACAGCAGTAATAGTAGTTATAAAATAAAAGTAGTGTTTGTAGAAACAGCAGTAGTGGTAGTGGTATAGTAGTAGTAATAGTAGTAGTAGTAGTTGTTGTTGTTCTTGTTGTAGCAGTAATGCTAGTAATATTAGTTGTTCTATTGTACTATTATTGTTATTGTTATTATTATCATCATCATCATCATTATCATCATCATCATCATCGTCATCATCATCATCATTATCATTATTATTATTATTATTATTATTATTATTATCATACCTCACTTAGCTTTCCTCAACCATCCATTAAAATTTTGAAAATTAAACAAAGGCTCCGAAGACAAAGAATAAAAACTCTACTTCCTTTATTATATTTTACAACAAAACAACCCTGCTAGTTGTATCATTATTTCAGTTCACTTTTTACTTGTTTTCTCTTTATCAATCTTATAGATAAGCTACATGATTTATATCAGTCCACGACAATAGCCAGAATGTCAAAGATTTCAAGCGTAATAATCGACGATTTTAGTCTAGCATGTGTTCGGTTCACTGCGGCAGTATTGTGCTTCCGTCCGCTAACCAGGCGGAAAATTCTGAAAAGCCATTCGTTCGAATCACGGATCAAATTGTATATTAAAGTGTTGTTAATATGGAGTTTCGTACCCTTTGAAACGACGATAATAAAACAAGACTCCTTCAAAGCTTGTTTCATTTGCCTTTCGCTGGTCCGGGCTTTTCACTTTCTTGTGTGTTAACCAGTCTTTCAAACATCCAAAGAATGCTGCTATGAAAATCGTAGAATAAATTGGCGAGTGAACACCCGTTCATTTATGGAAATTATACAAACCCTTTTTCATTGTGTGTTCTCCCTTAATTACTTGTATAAATCATTGACAGTATTTATTTTTTCTTTTTTTTATCCTTTGCTGGGATTTTTTTTTTCTTTTTTTATTTTTTTTTATTTTTTATTTTTTATTTTTTTTTTGATACCTTCGGGTTTATTTTCGGCAAACAAACTTCATTAGTTAATATATCCGTAATGTCATAATTGATGAAGCGTGCAAAAAAACACATAACGTTAACCAAAAGATCTTGAGTTTATTTGTTAAGATTATTTTATTTTTTTATTATTAATACTATTTTTTTATTTTTTTTTTTTTTTTTTTTTTTTTTTATAAATGAAATATAATAGGCCAGACTGCACAGATTTTAAAGAATTAAAAAAAAAAATTATTTTACAATCTGTTCTTAATATTTTCGCTGGTGTGATTTACTAAACGCCGAGTTTATGCATTAAAAGATCATAAAACAACAATTATCTTCGCCAAATCGATGTTTTTCCTTTCTGTTAAACTGTTTAATTAACCACAAGTCGTTTGTAATCGCAGGATTCTTTAAAAAAATTATATTTTTGTGTTTATAAATGAGTATGGAAGGAAATAATAAAGGAAAACAGGAAAGGAAAAAAAAAAAAGAGATGAAACGTAAAAATGATTTGTGATGATGAAGCACAATATATATAACCCCTATAAAACTGAATTTTTAAAATTTTATGTATATTTTGATAAATACATATGGAAGAAATGATTATGTGAAAGCGTGAGTGAAAGACAGAAAATTAAAAAATATAAAGAAATGACATAAAAAGCAAAACTATTACGTAATGACACTACACACAAAGAACGGTGCACTGCTTACAGTTTAATATCGAGTTAAAAAGTGAGAGGAAAAAACAACTAATTCCCTACTATGTTCAAGAAATTTTTCATTTACTTTATATAAAAAAAAAATAACTGTACCTATGGAGTAAAAACGGACTCGTATAACAAATAAAGAATTACGAATTACGAAAACTGAATAAGTTATGTTACAGGCTTTTAATGTATGGCTCCGTAAAAATACAAATAAATAAATAAACAAATAAATAAATAAATAAATAAACATACTAATTATTTGATATCAGACATTAAATTTTATAGATTATGATATCACTTCAGTTCTTCAGTATCACCAAAGGTATCTTTTCCTACAGTTAAGGTAACATATATCACAACCTCTGAAGCACTTGCCGCTCACCAGCATCAATTAGAATCAGCCATAATTATATCCACTGACATCGTCCGCATCAAGATCGTCGCTCTGTAGATTAGCTTTATATATTTTTATTTTGAGCTAGTAGCAATATATTTTAAAAGTAATGTTGATGTCGTAGTTGTAGTTTTGGTTTTAGTAACAATGACAGTATTCATTTTATCATGATCGTAATCTCATCGTCATTATCATCATCATTTTCAACATCGTCATCATCACCTTTAGTATTATTATCACCGCGGTGGTGGTGGTGGTGGTGATGATGATGATATTGATGATGGTGATGATTGTCAATATTATTATTATTATTATTATTATTGTTATTGTTATTGTTATTATTATTATTATTATTATTATTATTATTATTATTATTATTATTATTATTATTATTATTAACCGATGTATGGCAATCGTTCTGTTTTGCATTTCTCTGTCTGTCTGTAACTAAATCTCGTCAGCCTCTCCAATCAAGCGCAGACGATAAATAAAGCTGAACAAACCACTTTTTTTTTCTTAATCCCTTACAATCAGATATATTTAGTGTCCGAGCCAGTAAATAATGGCTGTATGTTGATATGGATTTCAACGGACGACAGATGTGACAGCAAAACAAAGACGACAAAAATCAAATAAATTACTCCTACTTAAGCTAGAACATTCCTAGAGGGAAATTTCGGTTTATAAAAGACTGACGCCCCTCTATTCTTGAACGCTGTCCAACAAGCGTGCCCATCGAGCGACTTCGGGGTGTTGTCGGAAACAGAGAATATATTGCATGCTCGCACTTTCCGACAATGGACGCAGCCAAGTGTTGGTCTTCGGAACAATGCGACATCACAAGATCATCATTTAAAGAAGAATTATTGAAGTCGTGGACAATCGAGTATTTAAGCCAGAAAGTCCTCTACGCACTAATCACAAGAACGCTAACGACACCTGTCGGTCTTAGGACCAAATGCAAATGAAGTCACAATCAGAAGTTGCCCGGATATCATTCTCAACTTTGACCGCCGACCCACTTGCCTATAAGGTCACCAAGACCTGTTGTGTACCCAATATGAAATGTATTTTTACAATTATTTATTTCAAATGTCCTAAGGACAGAGTTTTGCTTTCTTCCTTCCTTCCTTTCTTTCTTTCTTTCTTCTTCTTCTTCTTCTTCTTTTTTCTTCTTCTTCTTCTTCTTCTAATAATAATAATAATAATAATAAAAATTTATTTTACTGATATTCAGTTCAGTAAGTATTCTTTGTATAATCACGAATTCCAACCGTATTTCGGTGGTTAGAATACTATTCTATCACAGGATGAGTCCCGATATCAATGTTACTCGAGTTGCCCACTGTGTTATTTCCCATTTCAGTCGATATACCATATCAATCTTACCATAATGTAAATTATAAGAATATTAAACTGCCCATATAATGTTACAGCAGCTTCTTCTTTTTTTGCTTCTGTTTTCTTTTCTTTCTTTTTTTAAATAATGTGTCTGTAAATCTTATCTAATTCGAAGAAAAAGTCATTTTCTCTAAAATAATATAATACTAGAAAAAAGCAGATGTAACAAGTTATTAGTTACTACATCCAAAATTTAACAGTTATACGTTAACCAGATACAGAACGTGAACTAAGATTATTATTTAACGACATACCTGTTAAACCATGCATAATTTATACACAGTGTAATTCAATTACGAATGACATGTTATTCTCAAGGAGTCAGAACTAATTGAGTGTGATAACGTTAGGTGTTTATTTTCATCTGTTACATCAATGTTAGCTTTAAGTGATCTGTGTTGACTGTCCCTTGTTTACATCATTATTAAAACTTATTAGTGTCTGACATCAGATGAAATGCAAGTTTGACACATGAACCACAGTGCAGAGAACAAAAATCGTCCGCGACAAAATCGCAGTATTACACAATGACACGGAATAACTTTACCTCTTACTAATTTCGTGAAAACAGAACACAGAAAAGAATCTGTTTTCGTCATTGTCGAACTCGTGACATCCGTGTTGACCGAACAGCGGGAAATGAAACCTACAACCTCGATGTAAGTGAAACTGCCATATCCGCCATGTTGTCTTTACCAAGACACGACACCTCGCAACAAAAGTGTCACCTCTCGGAGAAAATTAGTTACGCAAGAAAAAATAACTCTAACCGCCTTTCTGCCTACTCGGAAGGCTCGCTCAATGGCCGGGTCGCGTGGCGTCATTTTGAAACGAAAATACCTCGAGACTAATCTGGGATTACTTTTCAATGACCGGTGATAAATTGTAATTCAGCGTGAAAATCCTTCACACAGGAAGAAAAGGAAGGAAATCGGGTTAATCAGTCCAAGAACAATGTTTGGTTTGAACTCCTCGACTGTCACTAAATGGCGCCAGTTATAGAGGAGCTGTGATTTAGAATAGTATGTACTGCGATCGCCTCTTGCTACCTGCTTCTGTCCAAAGGTTTCTAGGAATGTGGGGAGAATATTCCACATTCCATTCCCTCTTACTAACTATCTAACATTAATACATTTAAACATTCTTAGGCAGACAAACATGGATTGTCTCCGAATCGCATTTTCAGTATTTTTTTTTTTTTTTTTTTTTTAGATAATTGATTCATTCAAATAATAACGATAAATACTTACAACTGTCGTTGAATATATAACTTAAACGATGAACGTCATAACAATTTTACAGATGTTAGAGTGCCATATTTTTTTACAAGCCAACGTTTTATAATAACTGTTCAATGATACATGGTTTCGAGAAAATTCGACAGTTTTAAAATATTTTTCGATACAGTCTTCTAGGCTAAAATAGATTTTAAAAATTATTGACATTATTATTACTAATGAAACGATATAATTATGAATGCCCGTTTAAATCATTCTCTACATAGACTTATATCCGGCGCCTTCTTGAATTAATGAATGAATAATATTGAAATAAAAAATATATTTAGTCGTGAATTTGCTTTAAATTTCTTTTAAAAAAGAAAAGAAAAGAAAAAGAAAAAATAATATATATATATATCAATGTTGACCGAACAGCGGGAAATGAAACCTACAACCTCGATGTAAGTGAAACTGCCATATCCGCCATGTTGTCTTTACCAAGACACGACACTTCGCAACAAAAGTGTCACCTCTCGGAGAAAATGAATTACGCAAGAAAAAATAACTCTAACCGCCTTTCTGCCTACTCGGAAGGCTCGTTCAATGGCCGATTTATTTATTTTAATTTTGTTTTTGTATCTTTTATTTATTGATTTAAGGTGTGTATATATATTATATACACACACACACACACACACACACACATATACACACACACACACACACACACACACACACACACACACACACAACACACACAAAAACACACAAAAAAAAAAATAAATAATAAATAAAAAATAAAAAAACAAAATAAAATAAATAAATAAATAAATAAATAAATAAATAATAGTAAAAGTAATAGTAATAATAGTAATAACAATTGATGACATTTCTGGAAGAATGGTTACTCTAGTCTGTCTCTCTAAATTTAACAGTTTCTAAGCCTGGATGTATTCGATCCACTAAACTTCGACATCAGTATTTCCCCCGTTGAATTAAACTGCGACCACTGTTTAAACAGATGTCTATGTTAATTTGATTTCAGTTTCGTGCATATTTTTCTCTAATTTAATTATAGAATGATACGTCAATTTTGTTACGCCCCTTGTGCTGAGTAAACAAGCAGATGATAATATGAGTACCAGTCCAGTTCCTGTCCGTTTCTTTGGCCTCGCCATGGAAACAAAGTCCAGGTGTGTCCTGTCCGTCCATTGTCCGCAATGATGTAACACTTGGGAGTTGGAAAAGAAGAGCGTGAAGTGCGCGTGCTTTCAACAAAAGGTCCTTAGCACGCCCCTTTTTGCATTAACGCGCCAAAATGCCTGATCCGTTAAGGAAAAGATTTATAATGGAAAATACTAAAGGAATCAAACAGCTATCATAAATTAAAAATAACGGTGACAAATTGGTCGTTGCAAACTTTTGTTCAAAATAAAATGTTAAAATGGTTCATTTAGTTTTCTAACGATGAACAAAACGATTCTTTCGTCAGAAGCAAAAGAATAAATCGTTGTGATACATTCATACGAAATCACACACACACACACACACACACACACACACACACACACACACACACACTAACACTAACACGCACACAGCCACACACACATAGTATAAAATTATGATTACATATAAATAAATGAATATACGTTCGCTCTTGTTCATCTCAAATTTTGATCTTCTTTAAATTGGGACTGGAATGAGATATGACGAAGGTAGCGTTTAAAATTTGAAAGCACATAAAAATATTACAGTATATATATCCTGCTGTTAATAAATTAAAATTTGTTTCTCTTTTTCTCATTTAACCAACTAACTAACTAACTAGATAAATAAATAAATAAATAAATAAAAAGATGAAGAGTAAGTTCCAATGATATGGTATCATATGACATGATATAAGTCCAGCTAGTAGTATCGTACAGACTATTTCAGAATTATATTGCCTGTTTGAATGCACGAACTATAAAACTTTCGCCGTCACCGAAGCAGATAATCCATGAAACTATATTATCTAAGGGACACAACTCCTGTAATGATATATCGGCAACACCTATTAAGACTGAGTCACTAAATTTGTTATTTCATTTTCAAGTATTTTGTGCAAATCTTTATATTTTTAATAATATTTCCTAGACCAGGGAGATAGGATTTCAGCATCTCAGCGTCAGACTTACTTTAAGAATGAAATGTGATTGTTACAAATAAATGTGATTGTTACAAACAACACTGGCCTATAAAAAAGAAGAAAGACATAAAAAAAATAATAAAAAAAAAAAAAAAAAAACCGCTACTATTTAAACGATTAAAATATATTTAAAAGAAAATTAATTAATTGAAGGTAATTTCAATAGTTAAGAGTTTCACAAATCGCTGAATAGATTCAATTTTAACACAAAACCGCAGTCTGAATGTTATTTCCTGTACCTGCATTTTATAATGATTTTAAAATAAGTGATGATGATGATGATGAATATACGACTACCAGCACGATTACTACTACTACTGCTACTACTACTGCTACTACTATTACTAATAAAAATAATAAGAAGAAGAAGAATAGTAGTAGTAGTAGTAGTAGTAGTAGTAGTAGTAGTAATGTCATTCAAATAATAATAATAATAATAATAATATTCAAATAATAATAATAATAATAATTTTGGCCGCATTCAACTAAAATACACAAATATAATATATTCTATATTTTTTATTTCAAATTCAGTTCGATTTCTTATTTTTCTTTTTTCTTTTGTTTATCTTTCTTTTTTTTTTTTTTTTTTTTTTTTTTTTTTTCGGGCGCGCGCCAGTTCACGCAAGGCACGTGCGGTCACGTTCTGGCGAATGACCGATTGACCAGCGCCCCACGACGCAAAAAAAAAAAAAAAAAAAAAAAGACCAGGTGAGGAACTTACCTCTGCGCCAAGCGGTGACGGTAATGAGAAAATCACTCGACGGTTATTCAATTTTCTTTTCATGATCCAATTGCCTGGCCCTTAGGGGTTCGTAAGGTCCTAGCTGGGTTAGCGGGGACAATTATATTTCTGTTGGACAATGCCACATATCGTTTTACCCTCTGACTTCGGGGACGTGACTTTGTTTACATTTGGGACAGATTAAGGTCTGGGACAGACAGCTGAACCGCTGTCGGTAACGCCGGGATTAAAAGTGACAGTCAGCTCGCGCAAGTGGCCTGAGATGACGGAGACGTCGTCGTAGCGGTTACAGAAGAGGTGACGAGGTTGATTTTTTTTTTTTTTTTTTTTTCTAACGAGGGACAGGGGTTTTGTGAAATGAAAATTGCTAAGCCTTGAGGAAATGAAAGATAAATGAGAGAGAAAGTGAAAAGGGAAAGAAAAGTATTTTTGGTTCTTTTGATAAAATTTTACTTTGATTGGCGATCAGATGACATTTTTCTGACATCTGAAAGATATTTAAGATAAAGAGGACAAAAAAAAAAAGAAAAAAACAAAGAAAAAATAGTATAAATGAAGAAAGAAAGAGAAAGAATGAAATTCATAAGTAAATATACCTAATATTTACTTACATAGATGTTATGTACAGTTACACATACACACATATATACAAGCGAAACACACAAAAAAAAACGCGCAAACAAATCAAAAACGAAAATGAAAATGTGTAAGCTCTTTGTTAATGATTTTTCCGCTTTAATATAAAGTAATATAGTGGCTATTTAAACAATCTTCGTTGTTTATATATTTTTGTTTTTCATGGATCTGTCTAGTACATTCTTGCTGTAATAGTAATCCAGTAATGAAATTCAACATCTACAAAGAATGATTACGAGTATCCATAGTTTTTGTCCTGAAAAAAAACCCAAACAAAAACAACTGTATGTCTGTATCCTATCTCAGCGTCTGATGGGATGAGGGAAAATCTGATTTTGTTCTGAATTTCTGGTTCCGTTTTATTTTCCGGAACAATATAATTCAGCATTATATATTAATTATAATAAATACTAACAAAAGAAAGAGAGAAAGCAGATATTTAGATAGACACACACACACACATACGTACACACACAGAGACAGTATAAGAAATGTTAATATAATAAGTACTTGATAAATCTTTTGATCAGTAAAAAAAACAAAAAACGCGTACGTGACCTGTAACTGCAGTTTTACCATTTTTATAGCAATGTTTGTGAGTAGGCTACAATGTAGAGATGTTAATTATTATCTATCTTAATATATCTGTAATAAATATGTTATATCAAAGTTATTTTTAATATATGGTTTACATTTTATTATAAATATTTCAATTACGAACTCTGTAATTTCAGCTGGATAGAAATTTCCTTTTTCTTCTTTTTTCTTTGACATTTTGAGCGTTAATGTTTATCAGTGTACACACAAAAATATATAATGCAGGAGATTCAAAAACAATATAACAATAAATATAATTATATAATAAAATGTATAAACCTAAAGTAATACACAATTATACGTAATGTGATGACAGTAATCATAAGCTGCATCTTAACATGTTACTTTCAGTGAGATACAAACATCAGTATTAACTGTTAAAAAAAAGAAATTTCAACTAGAAAATGACAAACTTGAAAAGACTGAATCATGAATTGGAAGGGTGCAACTTCATATTTATATTATTTGCTATCGATACGTAAAATGTAGCTTGAAAATTAAGAATGATAAAACAATAAATAAAAATAATAAGAAGAATCTATAAAATGGTTATCTTCAGCTAGTCATAATAACAAATGATCAAAACAGGACGAAATAAATGAAAATATATATTAGACAGTTGGGTATGTATATCTTTAATACAGGTAGAAAAATGATAAGAAGTAGAACGGCTCTGCAATCACATACTGACAAACAAAATTAGGTCGAAATTCACTTCTGAAGCGAGCACACAAACCTATTTGTAACGCACTATTTCTGTTAGATGCTAGATTCTGTGACAGAAAATTAACTTATTTCTAATTTACTGTAAATCGCTTGTCATCACCAACCTACAATTAAATTTCTATTTGTGATGCGAGACTTAAAATATTCAGCCTCCGGCAAAGCAACATTTAACGTTAAATTTTCACGAGTCTGTCTGTCACTGCTCGAATTTTTATTAACAGGGGAACCGCTGCCATTGTTCGAAAATTTTCTTGCCAGCGTCGCACAATAAAATATTTAGAAAACAACGCAGGGTGTAATTAAATTCATCGACAAAATGCTTCCATTTTACACGTCTAATTACAGATTAGCTAATCTAGACAGCGAATGTTGCATGGGAAACCAGTCTACTTTTAATAATAAATATCATGACTGGTCCCCGGCAGTTCTCACCTACGAAAGCAATTAATGACACGCTAGGACGGAAATTTGATTATCGTTTTTATGAATTTTTAATGAAGCTATTGTTCGGCAAAGACTTAACAGTTGACAGAGAAAAGACAGGGGTATTTAAAAAATAAAAATAAAAAAAATAAAAAAAATTAAATTAGGACTAATTGTAATGATTTGACATGTTTTTATTTAGGAATTGAAAGTTGCACAGTCTTAGAAATTCTCGGTTACATGAATCTTTTTTATTTTTTTATTTTTTATATCAAAATTAAATGTATTTCGTGTCACTCACTACTTTAAGCTGCTTACCGTGGTTTAGAAAGTGATCTTGTTATTACTGGAGACACTTGTTAAATCTGCACACAAAGAATGTGGCAAAAAATGTATCGGGAGCATAAGATGACGCATGCACGATATGATGATGATGATGATGATGATAACGATGACGACAATCATAATGATAATGTTAATATCATATTGATGACTATGATCATAGTATAGTAGTAGTTCGTCGTACATAGCAGGAGTGTGGTAGACGTAGTAGTAGTAGTAGTAGTAGTAGTAGTAGCAGCAGCAACAGCAGTGTGTGTAAAAAATTACGAACTACATATGCATTCATTTAAGAAAACAAATTTATTAAGTACATATGAATAAATACATCGATTAAAAGTTATAAATATGTAAATTAAAAAAAAATTTTACAAAAATGTGCATTTCATATAAAATATAAAAACATTTACAAAAATGGACATTTCATATAAAATAATCTATCTGTGTACAATGGTTTATGCATCAAAACGTGATCATAGGCATAAATAGGGAAAGGCACACTGCATTGTTCATCCAGGCAGAATAACAGTAATAATAATATAATGTCAAACAGCAGTAGTAGTGGTAGTAATCCAAGTACAGTAGTAGTAATAAGAGCACTAGTAATAGTAGTAATACAGTAATAATGGTTAGTAGTTGTGATAGTACTGTAGCAGCAGCAATAGTAACAGGAACAGCAGTAGTAGTAACAGGATCAGCGGCGTGTGATAATATTTATTAATGGAGGTTCTTGTGGCAGTTATAAAATGTAAGTAATAGCAAAACAGTATTAGCAGACATAGTAACAGAGGGATTGGTAACTGTAGTACTAATAGCAGAAGTGATTGTAATAGTAATAGTCAGGTCGTAATGGAAGGAGTAGAAGTCGGAGCAGAAAAAATAATAAAAAATATATAGTTAGGCCTTTTCCCTATACATTATGCTTATTTTATGTAAGATGTATGTAAATAAATGTATAAAATGTATATAAATTATACATGTACAAGGCACTTCTTTCATATAAAAAATATACATTGAATGTACAATCTGTAAATTTTATAGCACCAAAATAATTTATACAATAATGAATTTTAAAAATAAATAAAACATAAGAAGACGTTACAAAAAAAAAAAAATAAAAATAAATAAATAAATAAAATAAAACTTAAGAAAAAATCCACCAATAAAACAACGAAATTGGATTGATTTCAAGCGAAAATCGATCGTGCGTTTTCAGTTAAATTTTCCTGCATTCTGTCTGACCACACATAACTAATTATTCGTTATAAATCACACAAAACCATTTTAATTGAAACGGAAATGAAATTAAAGTAGGATTAATAGACATAATGACATTTCGAAAAGTTTGTTTAGAATGTCATGACATTACGTGCAACCCTTGTAAAATATCATGGTATTTTGAACAATCGATACACAACTGTCGTATATTTTTAATTATGAAAAAAAAAAAATTGATGCGAGGTAGACCTAAATATATAATGCTAATATCCAAAGTTTAAATTAAAGTAAGTCTTTAGCAAAAGCCATTATAAAATAAATAGAAATACTGAATAGATGTTTTTTCTGTAACTGTATATTTTGTTGTGTTTGTGGGTATATTATTGTACCTGACTATATATGTATGTGTGTGTGTCTGTGTGTGTATTAATGTATGTATGTTTGGGTATGTGTATGAGTATATTTCTAAGGTTATACATACATTTCCGTAACATTATGCATTTATTTAATCCATTGTAATTAACCTTTAATCTCAACATACGAAAACTTAAATAAAAAAAAAAAAAAAAAAAAATCAATAATAATAATAAAATCGTCTGAAACAGTCCTAGATAAAAAAAAAAAAAAAAAAAAAACCTTGTTAGATGCAATATCAATCTGTTGTGACTAGTATGATGACTGCAAGTGATCAATGAATCAAATTACTGAGACATTCCGAAAACATTAATAAAAACTCCATAACATACTAAAACAGATTCTAGTCAATATATAAATGTTAAGATACCGAGTTATATTACGTCACGTACAAGTGACCTATTTGTAATAATATAAGAAGTAATGCTGGAACACATGTTAAATAATTCATAGTACCGTATTACTAATTCATAACTTATTTAAAAATACGCATGGAATTGAGAGTTAAGTCTTATATATCATTTAGATTATGATGATGATGATGATGATGAATAATAATAATAATAATAAAATAATAATAATAAAATAATAATAATAATAATTTGTAAACAATAAAAAGTAAAATAAAATAAAAGTTCATTGTATTTCTTGCTCGTAACGAAAAAACTACTTTGTTTTCTTAACAATGAAAATAAAGAATCAACCATAGAGATAAATGTAGAAACATAATTTACCGTTATGCACTGTATGTAATTATTAAAGAAAACATTCTATATACCAAAAATATCAATATTTTACATTGAATTCGAAATGTTAATATTGTCACCTGATTAAGAAAAACGTTGTAAAGTCTTGGTAAAGCTATTGTTTAACTCATCACATTCTTTAGTGGTTCCTTCTCATTCCTTATATCCAATCGTAATGAAAAACCCCAATCAAATCGTAAGAATATCAATGTTTAGCCAAGTTTTTAACATAATAAAGTAGTAGTAATTGTAGTAGTAGTAGTTGTTGTTATAGTAGCAGTAGAAATAATCGCAGTGATAGTAGCAGTAGTAATAGTAGTAGTAGTAGTAGTAGAGATGCCATTTCATTTCTTAATAAGATGACTATATTGCGTTATTACAATAACTATATTTGAAAGACAGATGGTTTTCTGTGTTTCTTTACACACTCACGTAACAAGTAAATAT
>CM022679.1:12554414-12579414 GCA_012295275.1 Chrysomallon squamiferum
TTTTCTTAAACCAAGTCGTGCTGAGCTCCAGACAAAGTATTTTTCTTGCAACTGGGAAGAATCGGGAATGAAAGTGTTGGAAGGAAGTGACTGGAGGGGGGGTAGATGGAAAAAAAAAATGTAATAATAATGTAACAACTCTCTTTATCTCAACGAACTTTTATGTGCATTTTTTACTCGCAGTCTTTCCATATGTCTTGCCCTCTCGATTAACACCGGGGTATAATATTGAGAATTAATGGAAATTTGTTTGTTAACATTAGGGTGAAAAAAATGAAAAAACAAAGAGTGAGCTGAATAACAAAAGTTCTGTTAATTCCACTCGTATAACATTTGCATCATATTAGGCTCCTACCAGAGTTTAAATCTGATATTCAATAACAAACCGTTAAATCAAACTGTGTTTTCTTATCGTAGTTTCTTTGAACTTTCTCTCTTTTCTACTTTTTTTAAACTTCTGTTTATGTCTTTCTTTCTTTTAAAACCTTTTTTTTTTCTTTTTTTTTTTTTTTTTTTTTTTTTTCATCGTCATTTCTTCCCAAACACACTTTATTTTAATTTCTGCATGGTGTTCTTTCAAATGAAAATAAATGAAGCAAACCTAATGGGAAATTTTTGAAAATTTTCACCGAGGGTTACAAGTACAGACCCTTAACTCGCAATTATTACGTTTTTAAGTCAACTCACAATTTACATAACAAAGAGATATTGCAAAGTTCTGTCTCAAAGCGAAATTAGAACAGTAAAATCTGTTTAATAATTTGTTTTTAGCTCTTTGTTTAATCGGTGGATATAACATGTGCTAAATCTGACATATGGACCCCTGCTTTTAATGTTAATATCTGAATGTTTATTCCAAAATATGAGTTACGTTTATTTTATAATTATCCATTCATTACAGCCGGTTAAGATTTAATAAGTACATGTACTGGGAAATGGGCTTGACTGTAAGGATATAGACAATGTGTATTGTCTAACTCCAGAATTACAAGCATTCAAAGGTAGAAATACTAGATTGGTACCAAAACAAGAATTAAACTGTTGATATTCTCAGCCTACATTTAATACGTTCTACAAGAGATCAAGTACTGGCTCACCGAGAGACACACTAAAGAATGTTTATTATATATACATGTTTACTGAGGCCATCTAAACAAAAGACGAATGTAAATTAGAGTAAAGAATTATAACGTTATCAATAAGTTCCAACAGCAATCTGCTTTGATTTTAATTATCCCATGTTAGTGCATATTCTTTAAAATAAACAAACTTACAAACTGAAGGTCTGTCTAAAATGGAAATAATCACTTTGAAATGCAAACGTTTAATAATTACTGAAAATGTTATTTGGAAAATGTATAATTTGTGCTTTTGTCAGAGAGAGAGAGAGAGAGAGAGAGAGAGAGAGAGAGAGAGAGAGAGAGAGAGAGAGAGAGAGAGAGAGAGAGAGAGAGAGAGAGAGAGAGAGAGAGAGAGAGAGAGAGAGAGAGAGAGACGAATGGGTGCAACCGTTAGTGAACGGCCATAGTAATAATTTTTGGGAAATATGCATTTAATTATTTTCTTTGCTGCCAGATGATGGCTAGACCATGTCTGCAGTGAGTGTATCTTTCCAATATAGAGATCAATTTAGACATGATTTTTCATAAAAACAATCAAGAGGTAACGAGAAATATACAAAGATGTTGAAGTCGAGATTAAATGGAAATAATTATAGATTTAATATTGAACTGAATGTGTAAATGACAAAGAGAACAACAAATTTATAAACGGAGAAATAACTTTGGAGATAAGATAATAAATTATGAAACGTCTGAGTTTTGAGAATTCATATTTTTATAGTAAGAATCTTCAAAGATAATTTATTTATATGATCTGACAGAGAGTAGAAAAGATGGAGGATTTAACACAACTTAAACATGATACAAAATAACACCAAAAGGAAGCCATGTTAATAAAATACAAAGTTTTATGTCTTCTGTGTCTGAGAGATTGATATCTGGGGCACCAGCCTTTTAAAAAAAAATGCAGTTTTAGCTAAAGCACCTTAAGTTTTAATTCTGGCAGCTCTCTTTGGCAAATTCTGCCCATTGTTAATTTTTATTTAATAAACAGACCAGTATACATCTTATAAAAAAAAAGTAATGTTCAGTGGAGGTGATATCGTTGGTGTGGAGTGTTGCAGGATCACTTCTCCTCTTTTATTTTTTTACATTTCAGATAGTGCCCAGCATCTTCTGTATTATCAGCGGTGACTTTTCGCTGAAGTTTTATTAAACAAGTTTCTTCTTTCATTCTTTCATTCCTTCATAAGAAGTTGGACTCAGTTTAGCTGTACAGGCTTCGCTGTAGATGCAGGGGATCGTTAGACCAATCCCCCATTGAGTTATTTCTGTTTCCAGCCTGAGCTCCACAAATGATGCAAACAAATTGTCCTGTTTGCAGGAAGGTTCATGTTAAAAATTCCTTGATGCTAATCGGAAAGAGTAGACCATGGAATGATGACAGCAGGTTTTCTCTTGATATCTGAGTGGTCATTAAATATAATGTTATGTTTGATGTCACACAGCTATAAATATTTCCTAAATCTATTCATTCATCAATTCACTGATTCAGTTTACCGTTAGAAAAAGTCCTTTATGTAATACTGGCACACTGTTTAGTCCATGTACAAAGAATATACCTTTAACATGACAAATAATTTAATTACTAGAATGTCTCCAAGTTAATCATGTATTGATTAAACACTTAGGCATTGATCTTTGTATTTATTGCACATTCTGTCCACGTACTTTCCCAGAGCTAAAACAGTTTTCACGTAATAAAGTTATCAGATAAAAATTTCTCAGCAATTTTCGACACGAAAATCAATGTGAGTTCTTTGTGTAAAGACAGGCACTGATAAAAACCCTGCCTGCCTGTAAAAAGGATTAAGAAACGGCATTACACGTGCAGACTTTGGGAAACCAAACAACAAAGTCAAATTTAGAACAAAAACCGGGTTCATTTTCCATCCTCTCGTTTAATTAATCTTGGTGGCCAGTGACGGCAAAGAATAAACATAAATGAACGTGTTCTGTTTTAGAAAAAAGCAAAGTAGAATCTAACACATGATCAGCGTTACAACGTAAAAAAAATCCAAAATTCCAATTTGTTATGGAAAATATTAATGGTGTCAGCAAACACTGGTTATCAGAACAAAGTTTAGAACATGTGTAAAGACTTGAAGAGGTCGATTAATGTGCAGAATTTAATATTTTTCAGTTATATTAATATTACATTAAAAAACAAAAGAAATTTTTATTTTTATTTTGTGTCACAATATGATGAATTAATACTAGAGTATGATACCTCTGTACAAATATCAGAAAATATAATATTTACATAATAACGTAATGATTTTATGTAAGAATGCCATGGTTATATAACAATATAATGATTTTTTATATAAGAATGTAATTGTTTTACATCAGAGTATGTTTACATAACACTGAAATGATTTTACAGAATAATTTCTACAGGAATACAGCTTTATAAAAATGAAATATGATTTTTTATAAGAAAAGATTATAAAGGTTTATCATAAGAATACAATGGGTATACATAAAAATAAATGTTTTTTTCGTAACAACGAAATATATAGTCGTAAATACAAGTATAATGGTTTTACATAAGATTAAAAATAAAGGGTTATTTCGCTGTAATAAAACAATTATAGGTTAATGGTTTTACAAAATAATATAAATTTAACATAACGGTTTTATTTATGATCAGAATTAACTGGCTTTAAGTCATAACATAATAGTTCAAAAAACAATATAGGAAATTTTTTACATACATTAATATGATTTTACAAATAAAAAAGAAAAAAAGAAGATGAAATAATAGTTTTACATAAACATAAAAATAGTTTTATAATAATATAACGGTTGTTTACATGGCAGTTAGTTTCACGTACTAATTAAATTTAATGGTTCTACATAAGAAAGAAAAAAAAGGTTTAATGTAGGAATATTTGAATATGTAAGTTCCTAAAAGAAAGAATCACTGTTAAATAAGTAGTACTGATTTTTGTTATTGCGTCTGATATTTAATTAGTAGTGGTAGTAGTAGTAGTAGTAGTAGTAGTAGTAGTAGTAGTAGTAGTAGTAGTAGTAGTAGTAGTAGTAGTAGTAGTAGCAGCAGCAGCAGTTGTTGAAACAGTAGTAGCAGCAGCGGTAGTAGTAGCAGTTATTGTAGCAATTGCGGTGGTAAAAATATAATAATAATAGTGATAATAATAATAATTATAACAATAATAATAAAACAACAACAATCACAATATCTGCCAATATATTTCCATTTGTAAAAGATATGGTAATTATTTATTACATATATATATATTTTAAACCTGCTTGCGTCACGGATGAGATTTTTCAAATGGGCTGTCTAGAATTATCACGTTCTCTGACGAAATGACAGACAATTATTTTCAGAACGTTACGTAAAAACCCTTAATGCCGTCGTTATTGAATTATTGAAAGAAAATGTCGAGCTGTCATATGAAAAGCCATTTAACACGTGTCTTGCAAACTGAGAGACAGGGAGAGAGAGAGAAAGAGAAACCAAAAAAAAAAAAAATGAGATGAAGAGATGAGAAAATAAAGAGAATACGAGACAGACGTATGTCCATGTTTCCCTGTGTACGGTGAGGAAAACGAATTAATACAGTGGCTCTGAAAAATAACGATTACGTCACAATTACTATGATTAACAAATCAGAGATTGTGCGTAATTTTTGTCCTAGAGATGTGTGCATATGTGCGTTTATAATTATATTAATATATGTATTTATATACAGAAAGAGAGAGAGAAAAAGAGAAAGAGAAAAGAGAGAGATAGGGAGATAGAATGATTATTAAAGGATATATAAGTGTGAGTGGTAGAGATACTATGTATGTTTCTGTCTGTCTTTGTTTTGTGTGTGTGTGTGTGTGTGTGTGTGTGTGTGTGTGTGTGTGTTTGTGTGTGTGTGTGTGTATGTGTGTGCAAGGAGATCTGTATTAACAAAAGAAACGTTCATTCAACAGGAAATTAAAAAAAATATTGATTAACTCGGATATTTTTCTCATACTTCGTTTGATCTCAAAATGCATTTAGCATATTAGCCAGCGATAGCAATAACTTAAATAGCAATAATTGAAAATGAATAATTTTGACAATTTATCGACTGTTTATTTATTAAATATTTTGTTATGTCAAGTGTATCGAAACCATCTGTGAACAAAATTTATACTTTCCTGATTTGTCGATTTAGAGATACAACGTATATTACGGAGTCTTCGGCGGACATGTTTAATTTTTTGTGTTTTTTCACTTTATTATTATTATTATTATTATTATTATTATTATTATTATTATTATTATTATTATTATTATTATTATTATTATTATTATTATTATTTTTTTTTTTTTTTTTTTTTTTTTTTTTTTGGTTTCTTTTATATATAATTCAGTTCCATAATTATATTAAAATGTATGTTTTACATGTGTTGTTGTTATATATGGAGAAGTCAGAACTAAAGAGGCAAATGAAAAATACTTGGGAAAAGTTAATAATCAATCTTCTGCTGCAAAAAGAAAAAAAAATCGATCAGTCAGTCAATCTGTAACAACAACAACAACAACAACAATAATAATAATAATAATAATAATAATAACAATAATATAATAATTAACATCTACATTAATTTGATTTCATGTTAATTACCTCGTTGAAATTAATAAACTCGAAATCTGTATCTCTAACTTATACAGGTGAATAAAGAACTTGAATTTCAACGTATCTTGATAAATTATTTAATTGGAAGTCAATTAATGTAACAGATATATTTTGAATAACCATTTTATGTATATATTGGGCTATAACTATGTAAGATCCAAAAATCTTTCTTTTTTCATTATTTTAATTATATCACTTTTTCAAATAAAACAATAGTTTGACACACTGTCTTTTTTTTTTTTTTTTTTTTTTTTTTTTTTCGTTTTCAAAATTATTAATTATTTTTAATGGTAACAGCGTTTTTCCTGTTTTTATTTTAAATAATATTTCTGGTTGACCTGCAGACGATAAATATTTGTGACACTAGATTTATTTTCACTAATAAAAAAAGTGAAAATTACAAATTGTAAATTGAAAAACACTACAATAAATTACTCTCATTTTTATTTCCCTCACATAATGCGTGTATCATGGACGTGCCCTTGAGGTTTCCACTTCGTGTGCTTATAAAGAGACGAGCACAAAGCGGCCACGAACCCGCGACAGTGAAATCTGATTCCGTAATTCTACGACAGAAAAACAAATTCGACCGATAAACTTAATTTCATTGAAGCACAGAAATAATTTGCATCGCTGAAATGATGAAATAACTACCTCTTCCACAAGAAGAAAAAAAAAAAAAAAAAAAAGATAAAAAAAAAAAGAGAAAAAACAAACACAAGTAATGTGCCATGAAATGTATTCTTTTAAAAAAAAAAGTGAAAAAAAAAAGAATTTAGTTTGTGAAAATTCTCTTTTGATAAAATACACGACCACTGGTAGTGGCTTATGCAGTTTTTGGTCAGTAGACGTTGGCCATGTAATTATCCCCGCGCCACCAATGTGTGTGTGAAAGGTGACGTGCGGCGGTATCGACAAGTAGGTAATCGTCTTCCGATATCGCCCGAGCGTCGAGAACGAGGCGGACACAAACCGATTATTTCCTCAACTTCCTGCCGCCGGCTTTGTAGCCGGATATGACCGACAGTGGGTCATTTTCATAACTGTTTCCAGAGCGCCATTGAGGCGCGCGTGGCGGGCACGCGCTGCAAGGGACGCTGGGAACTGAGAAATAACAGTGTATAATCTTGATGTCTGTGTTAAGAATAGTCGTACCAGATGGTACCTGGTGTCATTTTGTGAGTCTTTATTTTTGTAATTAGCTTTCGTTGTTGTTTGAGGTTTAAAGAAAACAACTTCACTTTGATTAGGCAGATCGGATGTACACGTTCGGTATTGTCTGTTCTGTTTCCTTTGACTAATGTTTAGTCTGTCTTTAGAATACGAAAATGAAATATTTGTACCTCTGCAATCAAAACGACAAAACTCTTACAATTGTATCTCGGCACACTGAAGGTAAATAACGAGAAAAAACGAGGTGATACGTGTGACCAAACAAGCGAAGTTCAACAGTTCAGCATTTAACGTTTAATATTTCTTACCGTAACTAGATGTATACTTGAAGAACTTGGAAAAATTATTATCATTCCTGTCTGAATGACCAGATTTGTTTTGGCCATAGAATGTTAATAACATATTCTTTTATAAATATGTGTGCATTGCATGGACGGTCGGATATTTCATATAAAGACATACACTCAAACAGAAACAGATATACAGATATATAGCTGTATACATACGCACATACATAAATACATACATACATACATACATATTTACATACATATTTTAACAAATATACACTTTTTGTTTTGTTTAGTTATACATTGTTTTAATACATCGTATATCATAAATAAGGTATATGACTTTTAAATGCAACCATAAATACATAGCTAGACGTATAGACAGACAGACAAATAGATAGATAAATATAAATAGAGAAACATATAAGCCAGAAAAGAGGAGAGGATGGCTGGGCCATACGATTTTTGGTGTCCTTTTTCCCCGTTGCCATGGGGATTCTACGGTAAAGATTGTTCATGTCGTTCCAGTTCTTTCATTCTGTTATGTTAATTGTAAGTACGTCATATACACTACACGTGCATGCATTTACACATATGTATTCAGCACTTATTCCAAAAATACTTAATGAGCAATTCGACATGAAGCCTGGTTTATTACCAGTTTTTCATGGATATGTACATGTATACACACGCATACACGAGAATACATTTATGTATAAAAAACAACCCTTTAATATAATGATTTATTTATTAATGTGATGCTACATGGTTGTTATAATTTAATTTTTTTTTTTTTTTCACTGCTTCCTCCATCAACATCATCATATAGACCACTCCTGCTGCTTGCTGTGTAACAATAGCAGACTGAAAGCAACATCAAGTACTCTGGAGAAAATATCTTTATATTCGTGTTCTAGTCATATTTTCTTTCTGTTCCGATCGTTTACCACATGAACTTAACTAGTTTGTGTGGGCGTACGTAATACCAGTGTATGCTCTAGTAATTTTCACAGTACTTATTTCTGACAATTCATCTGTCAGTCTCCACCTGTTAATACACAGAAAACATTTTAACAGTTCACCAAGTGTATACAAGAACATTAACAAAAGAAAAAACAAACAATATAATTCATTTATAATACAAAAGTTTTTATCTCAAATGCTTTTTTTTTTCCATTTTTTTTTTTTTTTTTTTAGGTTAATGCGTCGTACAAATGATTCAATTTATCCTCTTCCATGTGTTTTCATTCAAACATGACTTCTCTAACGGCGATTAATACCGTTTTATTGACATGTTTATGACATAGTTTTGAACTTACCAAGCGTGCAGGTTGTTCAATCAGCATGCGCGCACGCGTCGGGCGATACGTCTTTTCTGTGGCCTTAGTGTAGTCAGCATTGTCGCTGGTCAGTGAGCGGTATAATGGAGAACAGCAGGAATAAAGAACACAGTATACGACCTCACTCTCCAAACGAAATTAAAACCACTTTATAAAGATAACGCTACTCCGAAATAATAAACACCAAGGTGTAGGTCAAAAGATAACAGCATCGATCTTTTTCATTCGGGTCGTCCAATTTATCAATTTGTTTTTGATATGGCACTTTTACTATCATGTTGTGACAAGTTTGTTGAATAACAGGCCAGTAGCTGAAGTTTTTTCCTCTTTTTTTTCTGAAATGGTATAGTCCAGTAGTAGCCTGAAGTGACACTATTTCTATTGCGTTGTGATAAACATCATTGTATTTACTACTATAATTTCACTGTTTTTCTTTTTCGTTATTTCTCAGTTCTAGCTTGTTAACTGTAAGTTCGTATGTTCTGTGTATAAAACTGTTTGTGTTTGTACTTTCACAATTAAATAGTTTTTCACAGTATGATAAGATAAATAAGTTGTATCATTTAATAAGTATGTTTTGCATGAGATGTTAAAAACATACTGGGTTATGTTTCGTTTATTATTATGAAAATATAAACATGAATTCATTCCCATTATCGTAAGTATAGTGCTATTTTATATCTGAAGTTGAGTTATTTGCTACTATTGTTGTTTCTTTTTATTTGTATTAAGTCACACACACATACAGAGAGAGAGAGAGAGAGAGAGAGAGAGAGAGAGAGAGAGAGAGAGAGAGAGAGAGAGAGAGAGAGAGAGAGAGAGAGAGATTATATCTGAGTGTATGTTTTGAATTAACCATGAAAAATTAAAACAAATTCCCAGTGTTTTAATAACACTGTAAAAAGTTTAAAATTTAAAAACCGAACAAATAAATGATAAAGCTCTCTTTCACAACATCTAACTTTGTATGCATACACACGCTATTCATCACTGTCACACAGAGATACAGACCTACCGCACAACAGCAATGTAAACATCAAAAAACCCATAACAAACAAAAAAATTCAGAATACATTTTATATTAGCATTTTGTTAGAGATAATATTCAAATGTGTACTTTACTTTTGCTATCAAGGTCGAGTGAACGTGTTTCATTTAAAGCGAGGTATATACCCATTGTTTACGGTTTCTATCATTCACTGAGTCTTTACATTCAGACAGCTTGTTGTATGTTATTCGCTAACGTTCAGTATGCTACAGAAAAGCCTACAACAAATACTTCTATTGATATTACTTCGTCTATTAATATTATTTTAACTCTATTACTGCTGTTGACGTTGCAGCTACTATTGTTTCCACTTTAATTTCTCTTCAATAAAATTTTTATGTGATTACGATTTATTTTAACTATTAGCAATAGCATTAGTAATAGTTGGTGATGATTACTGTTATTCTTTCTGCTACTCTTAGCACATTAGTACAATTGCTACTTCGACTAACACTGTAAAGAATATTACAGTATTATTATAATACTGTTATCTGCTAGTCTACTGGGAAAATATAATTATTCAAAGATTTAGAAAGGCAACAGTGAAATTCCATTTTATTTTGGGCAAATAATGCTCACTGAAATTATTATTATTATTATTATTATTATTATTATTATTATTATTATTATTATTATTATTATTATTATTAACAGCCATAAGAACTAAACTCCAGCGATGTCACAGAACTTTGTACCTTCCAGTTTAAACTCAATTACCAGCCTACTGAGCCACCGATATATTTATCCCAGTTGGTCTGAGATGGCCTGTCACCCCAGCTGACCCCTGACACTTGTGGAGGACGGAGAACAAGTCCAATAATACTCTGGCACGTGACAGACACGTGACCATCATTCTTTCGCCTCACAATGAAAAATCATTTGCCCAGATCGAGTTTAAAAGCATGCAAAAATTATTTTAAAAAAAGTAAACGCCTTTCATTTTTACTTTTCTTTCTCGAATTTTCTCTCGTGTATTTTTTTTTAATCATTGTGGATGATTTTAAATTACCCCGCTATGTTCTAATTGATACGTAGTTCGTTCACGACGTACGCTTCAGCCATTGAAACAAGAAGACCAAACGCACGCTCCACAACGGGTCATCACAAAACAACAGTGGACAGATATAAAATCACGGACCATTAAACTGGACCCATAATTCCGTCCCGGTCATTAAAGTGGACAGGTACACGCATCATTTTATGCCACGCTTAGATAAGTCGTGTGCATCCAGTCTGCATCGGTCTTGCGTCCATTGTCCGCTGTCATGTCCGATCAATAAGGTTTAGGACAATCTTGCACAAAATGATTTCACGAAACCTTTAGTTAGACTGTCATTACCGCTATCCCCTTCATCCCTAGATTACTAACTCTGATACACCCCGGGGAAAAAAATATTAAGATATCCAGGAAAGAAAACGCGTGGTCAGACCTTAAATGACATCCTGAACGCTAGCAAAGAACAATTAAAAGAAGAGAAAAAAAAATTGTAATGAAAAGAACCTCACAGACGCACGGGTATGCGTTTTCTCAAGACTCATACAAAATGTTTGTAAATGCATATATGATACTGCACGCTCCTCTGGGCATTTATAAAAGACTTTTCCCCAAACCATAACTTTCTCGGCATGCGTCCATTTTGCTGTCTGTGAAAAGAAAGTCGTAATAAAACACTTTGTTTGCGGCTAGATAAAAATCATTTACCGGGTTACGCCAGGTACCGGGGTTTAGGCAATAGACGGAGATGAAAAGATTCGCGGGTATCAGATAAACAATTACAACATTAGCCGCCGTGCTCAGAACACGAGTTACAAACGTGTCGCACACGCCTACAAACTACGTGTCCAAGTGCAAAGATTTTACTGTTATAAAGAGAAACATTACTGTCTGTTTTTTCTGAAGTTATTCTCCTTTTTTGCGCTTTGTTTATTAATAATTTCCTTAATTCGTATTCCTGTTTCTGTTTTTCGATTACCCTTTCTTCTCATTGTTTGCGGCTAATCGATCTATAATGTCAAAATTCATAACGTATTGTTCTGTAACAGAAAGGCAAAGATGTTAAACAGATTTCACCGTGGCCTGTTAGGTGTCAGAATTAATACGGCATCCGCGAGTTGGAGACAAAAACAAGAAAAGAAAATGTAAAATAATAATAATTTTTAAAAACTAAGAAATTTAAGAATCTCCAAATTAAAAAAAAAAAAAAAAAAAAAGATAATAATAACAATAAAATAAAACGATAGAAAACGTTAATGTTAACATATTGTCTCCTTTATATCACCATATTTTTAAAACTAAGTGCCCACATTTTATTTCTAATTTTATTTTTATTTTATTTTTTATTGAAATTTATTTTGGCCTTTTTCTATTCTCAATCATGTGATTCTTCTACTGTGAAAAAAAGACTTCACTCAGTCACAATTAAAAACACGCAAAAATTAGTTAGACGTTAATTTAGAAGCATGCTCCTGTTATTATGTTATTCTCGATTTGTTTGCCTTTGTCTGTTTGTGCATGTGCACATGTGTGCATGTGTGCATGTGTGCATGTGTGGGTGTGTGTGCGTATGGACCAAGATAGGATGGAACAGACTCAGAGAACAGAGAGGAGAAGGGGTTAGGAAGGAAAGAGAAAAATCCAGGAGAGAACAAAAAAAAGGACAGAGAGAGAGAGAGAAAAGAAACTCCGAGAAAATGAGAAAGAAAAAGAAAGGGAGAATAATATGATACAAATTTAACATTTCCATATTTTAAAATTATTTTTAATTATTTATTTTATTATTGTTGTTATTATTATTATTATAATGAGTTTATGTTACCTTTTTTTTTTTTTTTATTATTATTATTATTTATTATTGAGGTTTTTTCCCTTGGCTTTCTTTTTTTTTTTTTTTTTTTTTTTTTTTTTTTTTTTTTTTTTTTGCTAGGCACACTTCTCCCTCCAAACAAAAGATGAGAAATGTTAATATCTGAAGCCGTGCCGCATGTTATTGTGACAGGTGCTAAAATTATATACTCTGAACTGCCGAGCGTTTTGTCTAAGCCTTGTCATCGGATAGCTCGCCGAGAGAGAGCGCCTCTTAGACAAATAATTATTTGCACGAAAGTTTTTAATCCCCATAGTCCACTTTCCTGGCTCATTTAATAGTTTTTTGTGTGTCCCAGACTGACCCCAGTCGACTGGCTTTTCTAGTTATAATAACATAGTTTTCTCTGTCTTCTTTTAGCAAAATTCGGCGATTAGGTTCCATGCTTGTCCCCTCTCCACTAATCCGTGTTCATGTTACTGTAGAAATGTTTTTAGTTGTAAATTAATTGTCGTCTAAATACTGACAAATTCACTAATGGTTGACTGAAATGTTTGAATTCTTATTGTTGTCTCAGTATCAGAAAGTCTTCTAATATTTTTACATTTTTTAACTCTTTCTACCTCACGCCATATCGCTTAATCTTTTTTGTAACTTCTTTATTATCTCTCTCTCTCTCTCTCTCTCTCTCTCTCTCTCTCTCTCTCTCTCTCTCTCTCTCTTTCTGTGAGTATTTATAGAACTATGAACTTGTGCAATGTATATATTTACTACAAAACTGCTGTTGCTTTTTTTATTATTACCATTATCATCATCATCATCATCATCATTGCCGTTATTCCTGAGATAAACGTTCTTGTTCCCGTTCTTTGGCAAAAGAAAACACAATTATCACATTCTTCGTGTCGTTTTGTGACAGGATTCAAAAGAGGATTGTTTTTCTAACACATTCTTACCATAATGGTTAAGGCTGCTACACGTCAGTGCATTGTCTGATGTTGTCGTCGTACGATGGCGACGTAAAAAATAAAATAAAAAATAAAAAGAAGAAAGAGTATTTCTTAAAGATATTGCTTTGTCCTGTCAGCTTCTGTGTTCATCCATAATAATCTTGGAAAGAAAGGTTTTGTTTCAAACCGTAATATTACTGTTTTTTGCTGTTGTCATGCAGGGGACTTTATCTGTTTCGTCCGCTAAAGACAGTTATAACATTTATTATTGTTGTCCTTGTTATATAAGATAATAACGATACATCGTTGTCATTCTTTCATTGTTATTATAATTACCATCATTATAATGAATATACAAGGAAAATAAAATTAATTACAAATTGGTCTTTTAATTAAAAACTGTAGTCAGAAGGTTAAAAAAATCTCTCAGTAAATATATATTTTTTTTATTGCAATAGTAGCAATTTTAGTAGTAACAATAATAATAGTAGCAATAGTAGTAGTAGTAGCATCCGTAACAGTAGCAGTAGAAATACAATATTGTTATTATTATTACTTGAACAACGATGACGACGATTGCTGCTCCTGTTTCTGTTGTTGTTGTTGTTATTTTGTATATTTATCTGTACATATTTCATTTTACTATTTTATTATATTCTTTGGTTTGTTCTGGCTTGAAAAATACAGTTTAAAAAAAAATAATAAAATAAATATTAAATAAATTTCTCTATATTTACAAATAAATTAACTCATTACATGAGCTCTAATACGTGTGATAGTTTTGATATTAATTTCTTTTTTTTAAATAACACACATTTGCCTAGTCAAGATAAACCGGTCTCAATTTATGGATTTCATACTTATTCAATTTGATTAAGCTATGATGAAAAAGTCAGTAATTACTTTGTCTGTCACGAAACAAAATTATATTCAAGTTACTGCAGAATTAACTGAATTCTTCAGATACGGAGAGAGAATGAATTTTTTTAACAAAAATTTTCTTGAAAAAAAAAAACAAAAAAAAAAAAAAGAATGTCACAATGAACTAAATACAGTTTATTTTAAATATGTAGTTATTTCAACAAACAAAAGATATATATGTATGTATAGGTCTGGTCACAATTACGCATGAATATAGTTATTGCAGACAGCAATATGCATTCAAAATGTTCTTTCTCTATTTCATTTTTTTCTGTTTATAAAATTTACACTCACACCCTTCGTGACACTTATATATATGTGTGTGTGTGTGTGTGTGTGTGTGTGTGTGTGTGTGTGTGTGTGTGTGTGTACACTGTATAATACTGAAAAATATCAGTTTTATATTGCAGTGTGTAATGTAAAGTGTGGACGCGACTCCCAGACAAAGACAAAGACTGTCAGTTTGGCGATGTCATCAACGATCAGTGAAGAGGTTTCAGCTTTCCCGTCACGGCGGGTAATAGGACCACACTCTCGGGTGTGGCTCCTCTCAGACAGGTCAGTGGCGGCGGTCTTGTTCTCCGCTTTGAAGGATGTTCTGTCGAAAATCCGGTAAGCGAAATGGACGTAAGTCGCGCGCCGGGACCCGTCGGCACGCGCTGGTTAATACAAAACTGGAAATTGGAACAACACCCGAAAGCGGCTGTTGTGATGAAATGTCTGTTTTGGATGAGTCGAGCGGTGTTTGCGCGAATGACAGGTAACTGTAACAGGATTACGCCGGGGAAAGAGGATAAGCATGATGTTTAAAACCTATCCATTTCAAAAGCCAGCAGGAAAAAGGAAATTTTGACAACAAACAATGCACGGAAGGGATGGAGATAGTCACAGGGGATAAATGTCTGCGAGATGGGCCTCGGACGACCGCTGCGCCATTGATGAGTGGAACGTCCTCCGCGCGTGCTTTGCTTCCAATAACTGTATTCTTCCGCCGCTATTATGCTGCCTAATTTGTTCCAAAGTCGTCCGCTCAAATTACTCCAAATTAACAAAGGATTAGTTTATAAAGATTTACAAAACGACCTTCATTTAAACTGAGATGCTTTTTGTACGTGCGTGCTCTCGTGAATATCCAGCTATACTAATTGGTAATTTTACACACCGTGTAGATAAAACGACCGTGGAAATAAATAAAAATTCTTCTCTATTTTTTTTTTTTACCCTTTCTCTTTTATTATTTTTAAGTATTTCCGCACACGTCTTGTTAGACAATACGATCACTGTTTAACGTGCGGATTCGTGTTGACAAAGAAGTTATTTTCGAGTAAAAATTATCAAACTGGCAGAAGGCAATAACACGAAGCATTTTTTGTATTTTATAGTGTTAAATCATGCGGAAAGATTCACAAAGATAACATTGTAAAATAATAAATTCTGGAGTGGTCGCCGAAACAGGTAATTCCGAGACATATTGGAAAGAAAGAAATAATAATTTTTGTATGGAAGAATTTTGAGAGAATGATATATATACAATAGCAATAAGCATAATAAAATACATTCTCTCTCTCTCTCTCTCTCTCTCTCTCTCTCTCTCTCTCTCTCTCTCTCTCTCTCTCTCTCTCTCTCTCTCTCTCTCTCTCTCTCTCTCTCTCTCTCTCTCTCTCTCTTTCTCTCTCTCTAACTGTTTGTCTTTCTGTCTACATATTCAGTTTATCTATCTAATTTTTCTTAATCTCCATTAACTGTTATTTTTCTTGAAATGTAAGTATTTCTGATTTTCCTTTCCACTATAACTTTCTAAGCTTGCGCATTTATTATTTCTTTAACAATAATAATAATAATAATAATAATAATAATAATAATAATAATAATAATAACAACAACAACAACGACAATAACAATAATAAACCTATTATAAATAAAAAAAAAAAATTTTTTTTTTTTTTCTTATTCAAATAAATCATGTTATTAGCTAAAATAAATGTCAAGAGAAAAATAAAAACGCCACAACGATTAAAATTATGTATTAGTTTAACACAAGCTCGTGTCAAAACCATATTTTTCAACAAACTAAAATAAAATTGCTTAACGTCAGCGAGCACGTGTTAAAACGAAAACTGAAACCGGCCAACTCGCTTTTCGAAACGCCTTCTTATTATTGCCTAAATCCGCGACCAGTTTTCAACAATTACCCTACCCCCGTCAGCAATTAAAATCGCAATATCTTTCAAATAGCTCACGTAACATTAATGACTTTTAAATCCTGAAATGATGACGCTGAGACTGCGTATAATTTTAGCTGCGTAACTCACACTTGTAGAGAAAAGAACCGACACTCTTCGGATTTCGACCGATCCTAAAAGTACTTTACATTTAATCCGGAATTAGATTTCTTCAAATTGTAAATCACCGTTCAGATTTGAAATGGATGGAAATCGTGACCTGTAATGGGCGGCTTATGCGTAACATGCTTCAAAGGTTGAGGTCGTGGGATTAAAGATAATAAGTACGTGTCCAGTTTGATTAACTAGACCATCCGACAGCCTCCTGTCGGAATAGAGCATCCAACCACTGAAATACAGAAGAAAGCTGCAGCTACTGAAATAGCACCTGATATTACACGCCCTCAGCACAGACCACCCCGTCAAGGACCTGGTCCCCGACCAACAAAGACTAGGGCAACCCTTTAAATCGCAAAGTCTACTACTATCGAATTTCCAGACAAAAGCCAGCGAAATCGAAAGAGAAACTGGAATAGTGGAAATGCTACTGCCGGCATACCACAAAGAAACAAAACCAGCAATAAATACACCTTTCCTGATCAAAACACAAACAGACAAAAAAGAGTTTCCACCCTTCAAAAAAGCCATATTTCTAGCAGCAGCAAAAACGACCACTACAAACAACACACGCACATCTACACTGACGGATCCAAAAACCCAGACAACGGGAGAGTAGGATTCGCCTTCATAGCCCAAGATCACACAAACAAATCCACATGCATACAATTCGGCCGTATCAGAAATCACCTTTCGGTGTATACGGCCGAATTGGTCGCCATCATCAGAGGCATGCTGTGGGTAAAACACAACAACAACAAACACGCAGTGATATTCTCGGACAGCCTAATCCATACAATCCGGACATTCCAGCAGACCAGACCTACTCAGCAGAATACAGCGTCTACACGAAGACACACTACATAAAAACAAACAATTAATCATCAAGTGGCTCCCAACGAACTTGCTGACCATTACGCCAAAGAGTCACTCAGCATCAAAGACGAAGACGTCTGCCCCGACATAGACCTCGGAGCAAACGAAATTCCCTCCATCGCAGCCAAACATTACGACAAACAGTGGCAAAACGAATGGAACAACACCAAAAATAAATGGCACTTGAACATCAAACCACTCACCAAAAGACCCAAAAATCACACTCGCCAACAAACTACACAACAATCTCACCAAAGTCAGAATTGGTTACTCGACCAACTTAAATGCAATCCGATTCAAATATCACAACACCACATCACCCAGTTGTAGCTGTGGACTCTCCGAAACCACGAAACACTACCTATTTCGCTGTCCAATTTTCGCCAAGGAAAGACAAGCACTATGCAACACACTGGAGGAACTAAAAATCGAGTTCACGCTCCAAAACATCTTGGCATCAAACACGAAAGACAGAGAGTTAGTCCTCGCTGCAGTAAAATTCTGAACACAAACAACAATTGAATGAATTTATTGACTTACAGATTGATTGGTTGAACAGCTGATTGATGCATGGATGGCTCGGCTGATTGACGGATCAATTTGAATAGCCAATTAAATTAGTAATTAAAAAATATATATATACATACGTACTGACTTTCAGTCCATACGTCGTAGACGTGCTTCGCAGCAGCTTGCTCTGATTAGCACGTTAATTTTTTTTCAAGGTTCAAGATTAACAAGAAGGCATGTCGCAATTTCTGCGACCAATTTTTATCCTTGTTAAACGTGTAACAACGTGTCTCTGCCCATTGTCGACACAAACTAATAATAATAATAATAATAATAATAATAATAATAATAATGATGATGATGATGATGATGATGATTAAACAAATAAAGAAATTAGGAAAGAAAAACAAAAAATCAAATGAAACAAAGAAAAGCAAAAATAAAAATAAATTAAATTAGACTAAATTTAGATAACAACAACAGAGAAATAATAATCAAATTAAATTACAAAGGAGATGCTATCCAATAATAATAATAATAAAAAGAGGAAGAAGAAGAATGTATAATTATTTATTTTTGAAAAGATAAATATTAATTTTACATTATCATCATTGTACACATCATCGTCATCATCTTTATTATTATTATTATTATTATTATTATTAACCAAAACATAAAATAATAATAATAATAATTTTTTATAATGTTCACAAACTGAAACAACTTGTTTTACTTAATTTAATTAACCCATCGTTTACTTTCAACTCCCAGGTTCAAATATCACGGTCTGGGACAGACGAACACGTAATTGATTATATTTCTAAAAGTGCGCGTGGACCACCGTGATTACGTACGTGAACCGTGAAACGTGGCATAGCGCACACTTCGTAAACGAGATTAAAAACTTGAAGCTTGTTTTAAGAAATGTCACAGTCTGAAAGACAGTGAATGATCGGTCGTGGGTAAGCTGTTAGTTCACTAGATGAGGCTCTAGCTGGTTTGAAAATGACAATAAAATGGCTACAAAGAGGGTTGCATTGACTGCCAGCTAAGTGGATTATGACGAGTTTAATGTTTTCAGTGATTCACGTCTTCCTTTACTGTACAGCGAGTAAATGAGTATTAATCTGTAAAATGTTAAAACAAATAAAAACCGGTTTTGATCTGGCATTAAAAAAAAAAAAAAAAAGATAAATTATTAAATTAATGCGAAAACCAAAATTAAATAAATAAATAAATAAATATTGGTTTTAAGCTTCTTTTTTTTTTTTAAAGTAAATAAGTAAATTAATATGAAAATTAAAAATTAAAACACACATAAATAAATGAACATTTTTTTTTTTACTGCTGTACCCTATAATTGATTCAACACTGAAATAAACAACGACAAATATATATTAATAACAATGATGATGATGATATTCATCATTATTGTTATGATTATTAATAATATATTTTTATAAGGATAGTATTGTATTCGTTCACAATATTAACTCTTTTCAGTTCATATCTAAAAATCCTTGAATGAAATTTAGATTTTTTTTTTTTTTTTTAATTCTTTTAGTGTCACTTGAACCCACAATTTCTCGAAGCTAGATTTAACTGTTAAATTGATAACAGTGTCATGGCGTCTTGTTATGAAAATGCTGTTCAAAACATGAGTCATTTGCAACAACAACAGCAAGGGTCTCCAAAATCGTCACCACAATATTGCGTATTTGCCACCCCTGTGATGTTTCGGCTTTCTTTTTTTGTTGTTTTTTTTTTTTTTATGAGCAAATGATTTTTTTTTTTTTTTTTTTTTTTTTTTTTTTTTTTGTAAATCAATATTTATTTTTTTCTGCCTTTAATCTCTGCCATTGTATTTGTTGTAATGTTGCTATCTTTCTGTTGGAGTGTTTTGTCACTAGCAAAGCCTTACTTCATTAATTCATGATATGAGAAGCGCTCGAGAAAGGGAGAGAAAAGGCAGGTTTTTTTCTTTAATTTACAAGGCTCTTTATGTATTAGTACATTGTTACAGTAAGTTTCATACATGATTATGCTCGCTGCATTGTGGCTAGTCAACACTCGGAACAAAACCACGTTCCGATTAGTTTTTTGCACGTGTCTTTTCAAAGACCATTTCAAACGCCGCCTCACAAAAAGACAGAAGGCCTCGTGTGTTAAGGTTAGCGGCAAGAGAGGGCATCGTTCGAAGCAGTTTCAAAGAAATTGAAAATTAATAAGTGTTCGATCAAGGGTTGTCCTGCCAGGCTTAAAATACATTTATTTTCTCCTCAATGACCGGTCTTTGTCGCGGATGCTGCTGCAACAAGCACGCCACAAGCCCGGGTCTAGCGCGCGCTGTTTGGCACCCTGCCTGCGTGGACTTCATTGTGGCAAACCTCTTAGCCAACCGCCATTGTTGTGTGGTTTTCGAGTGTTTCAAACGCCACTCACTGAAGACCAAACGAAACCTTACTTCACTTTTGCTTTATTTCGAGAACAAAGGTCATATCTTTGGGACGGGTGAATAGAAAGGGGGAGAGAAAAAAAAATAAAATAAAAATAGAAAAAAAAAAAACGTTATTTGACGTACACTGATTGAATAATGTATGGATGGGGGTAAAGGTGTTTAGAAAAGGCCCACATGATATCAACGAGAGAGAGAAAAGTACTAGGGTAGGGAAATTGTGGGTATTTTATTTTATTTTGTTTTATTTTATTTTATTTTATTTATCTATTTATGTTTTATCATTTATTTATCTATTCATTTATACCAATTATTATTATTATTATTATTATTATTATTAGAATCGTTTTTCCATTCTAATAAAAAATTAAAAAAAATAAAAATGATATCAATTTATTTTTCACGTTTTCCCCATTTTTATAATATTTATAATAATCGTGAAAACTACGATCATTTTAATCCTTTTTATTATTATTATTATTATCGTCATTATCGTTAACGTCATCATTTTATTATTAATCATCGTTATCATCAGTATCGTTATAATCATCATTTTCGTTATCATTATTATTATTATTATTATTATTATTATTATTATTATCTTCACTGATCTCTTTCTTACATAAACGGAATGTGTAACATGTGCGCCCGCATACAAAGCGCACGCGGATCTCGAGTACAAATCTCGGCCTCTTTGGGCTCATAAACTTAACCCATCCTCCGAGATCCCGTAAGCGAAGCTAGGGTTGAAATACAGTATAACGTGTTTATGTAACATTATAAAATCATGCACTGCTTATATTGTTATTCACAGCGCTTTAAAACTCTGTTTTTATAGGTCTTTTTGCATCGACACGGTTCATAAACTGCAAATGAACAATCTGTGCAGCTCATAGAGAGCCTCGATGTGACATCAGGGTGCATATAAATTGACGACTGCAGATAAAAGCGAACTGGGAATAAGAGAAAGAGTTACAGCTGCTTTCAATCATTTTTCTATTACTTCTTCAAATGGCGACCAAATGATCTTGTTTTGATAAATAAGCCATAAAAAATGTAAAGAAACCCTGTGTATTATTTTATTTGATTTAGCGAATTTTAAAAAATTATTACAAGACGAAAGAATTAACTGGGAGCAAAGTTTAATTTTTAAGAAGTTTGGAAAGAAATAATAACAGTAATCGGAATAGGAATAATTCTGTATTATAATTTTTTTTTATCGTTGCGTTTAAAAACCATACACCTATGCAGTAAAATTATATTTATATTATGTATGTATGTATGTATGTATGTATGTATATGTGTATGTGTGTATGTATGTATGTATGTATGTATGTATGTATGTATGTGTATATGTATATATTTATGTATGTACGTATATGTATGTATTTATGTATGTATGTGTGTGTGTGTGTATTTATTTATGTATGTATGTATGTATGTATAATTTACAAACTAAGGTATAACTAAAGCATATTTAAACAAATCCGTTTTATAAACTATGAATATATATAAGTATATAATTCTTATTTCTATAATATTAATTAACAGGAATTAAAATATTTGTCTTTACTATATAAATAAATGTATGCTTGAGATCATAAGCAAGGCAGGGAGTAGAGGGTTTGATTTGACTGAATGTTTATACTGATAAAGACAAAATTTGTATCAATTTCGTTTTGTTTCTCCCTATTTACCCTCACTGTTTTACCCGAATTTGGGAGCGAAGTTGTTCCCTGTACCCTGGGTCGTATGCTCATGTTTGAACTAAAACATGTTATAATACATATAAAGAATGAATATTTATTTTAACAATATTAAACACATTTTATTATTAACGACTATCGGTAATATGTAATATTAATAATACATAAGATTATCCAATTTGTGTAGGAAATTCTAAACATTCAGTCTTAAGAAAAGCTATATATATATATAGATTACAATTTGTGTTTTACAACAGTAATACTGAAAGTTAAATTCTATTACAGATTTATATAATGAAACTGGTCTGCTAGACAGATAGACAAACAGATATAAAGGAAGAAAGAAAGAAGAAGAAGAGGACGAATTTAGTATTAAAAAAAAATAAAATAAAATAAACTGTAACTGTAGGTTTAAATAAAGAAATTATTTTGAATTTTTAAAAATATAATATCTAATAAATTTAAAAACTATAGAAATCACTTCTTTTTCATGTTTATTCTTTTATTTATTTTTATTTACTTATTTATTTTATTTATTTTTATTTACTTATTTATTTTATTTATTTTTTAATATCGTCATCATCATCATCATTATTATTATTATTATTATTTATTTATTTATTTATTTATTTATTTATTTGAATATTCATTTATCGGACATCCTATTTTTACCCAGTTATGCATCATTACAATCGGATCGAAAAATCTTTTTTTCTTTTTAAACGAAATTTAAAAAAAAAAAAAAAAAAAAAAATTAAACAGAAATAACAGACATTTAAAAAAAAGAATAAAAAAAAGAAGAAATAAGCCTTAGATAATTATACTGTCACTTATGCTGATAATTTGGCTAAAGAGGCTTCGAAATTTGAAACTTAATTCTATTAAGCAAAGCGCTTCGTACGCAAGAGACGAGTACCAGTTGTACGCTGGTCACGGCACGAGGGGGTCGCGCTCCGAATAAAGATTCTGAATGACACTATTCAGCGTTTTAATGGTTTTGTGTGAATGAAGTGCAATTTTCCGCCTCGGACGTGAACGCGTTGTTATTCTTGATGCCGAATTAAAAGAAAAGATTTGAATTATAACTTTGTGATGCCCCATCACGGTATGGGAGATGTCGTTACCGAGAGTAAATTAATTGGTTACTTGACCGGGCTAGAGTGAATGAGGCGCACAGGAGAGGTTTCGTTGCGGGCCATTTCGCGACGCCATTTTGGCCTCGTTCTGACGTTACGTCATGCGCAAACAAAGAGGCGGAAACGGTCGATCGAATAACAAAACCTTCAAGTGTCCATCCATCCCCTGATATCAATGATTTTTTCCCACTTCTGCAAGAATTCATTAAATCTTTAAAATTCATTGTTAAGTGATTTCATGGTCATTTCCTCTAGACACGTTAATACTCGAATCTGTAGACCGAAGATGTCAGTTTGATTTAAAACTGGATTCTTCAGAAAAAAACGGTTTCAGACGGTCTCCCCATTCCAGTACTATGGAATCACGTCATGGTGAATGTACGCCCATTATTTTTATGTGCTCGAATAACTGGACTCTTTAAATCAAATTATAAACGGCTGTCAAGTCAAAATGTTGACACAAGAGCGCGTGTCCACTCGGGGCAAGTTTAAGACTGTGTAGAAAGATTTAATCCTCACACTTCCTGCATGAACCATAAATCTTGTGTTAATTTTCTTCCTCTTTTTCCTCTTTTCTATCTACTACCATTACTGCTGCTGCTACTACTGCTACTACTACTACTACTACTGTTGCAACTGCTACTAATACCACTGGAATTAATATTACTACTATTGCTATTACTATAAACGTTATTACTTCTAACTAATGCTATTTATTATAATATTATTACTACAGTTGATGTTTCTGATTTCATTACTGCTACTAATACTAATCAGTCTCCGACTACTATATTACAACGATGACTACGACTAGATTTCTGCTTCTTCTTTTATGTCTTGTGATACAGGTACTGTTATACTGATATTACCAATGCTGCTGCTGCTGATATTACTGAAACTTGGTTGTATATTCATATATACACATATATAAACATATATACATATACATTTTTAAAACAACAGTTTAAATTTTAAAAATATTGTTCATCCTTTATTATTACAAAAATCGCCGGATTTTGTTCATCCGTTAGAAACATTTACAAATAAAAATATCATAACTTGTTTTCTTTTGTACGTATAACGTAGAATAACCTGAATTCGTGCTATTATTAGAAACCTAATATAATTCTGTTCCTAAACCAGAATTTTTTAAGCACACTATTTTGCTTCTAATCTTCTCCGACTGGTCTTCTACGGTCTTTCTTTCTTTTATTTTTTTTTTATTTTTTTATTATCTTTTTTTCTGTCCATCTTATCTCTAATTTAAATCAGTTCACTTGTTATTAATAATAATTAATTCAAATCGCGGAAAGTCAACAATATTAATACCGGCCTTCCAAAACACAAATTCTTTCACATTCAGTTATACCCCATTCAGTTAAATAAAAGAGCTCGCCAGATGGGCTTTCTTCCTACAAACAAACAACTTTAAATATACGCCGGACAATAGCGGACTTTTGCCATTCATCATAAGTCGTTCTGTTGTATTGTTTTGTATTTGCTCCATCTACATAGCCGAGCGTTTCGCTGCAAAGTCTGTCGTCTGCTTCGTTTCGATTGTTTTTGCACACAGCACCTGCTATTTCATGATGCGCAGTCCCGAGAGGTCGCAACCTCAGATTCGCACCAGTCCTTCATGAAACCTTTTCAAGACTTCAATTATTCCTTTTGTAAGATTTATGTCTCTTGAA